>QUSF01000018.1:14137519-14155372 GCA_003676055.1 Chloebia gouldiae | reverse complement strand
GCAGTCGGGGGATGGGGCCGGGGGAGGCAGGGCAGGAGCGGGGCCGCCCGGGGCTGGGGCTCCACCGGGGCCGGGAGAAGCGAGGGGTCAGCCTGGCACGGACAGGTAGCAGCGCCCGCCGGGGTGTGCGCAGGGGGCCGTGCTGCCGTCTCAATGGGCTAATTATGTGGCGGCCAGGCTGAGAGTGCGCTCATTAACGACAGACACGCTGTCCCGGGCAGGAGAGGCCAGCCGGGAGGGGCTGCTGCTGCCGGGGTGCGGGGCCCGCAGCCCCCCGCAGCCCGGGGACACCCCCGGGACACCCCCGGCAGGGCTCAGCCCCCGGAGGGCAGGAAGCCCGGCGCTTGTTGGCGTGCTGGCAATGCCCTGTGCCGGTGGTGCCCTGTGCCGGTGGTGCCCTGTGCCAGGACGCGGGGTGGCTGTCCCTCTGAACACCTGCACAGGGGTGGGGCACGCCAGGGCTGCAGCAGGAGAGCAGGGCCTGGCTGGCACCGCGCAGGAGGTGGCACGGGACAAGCAGGCGGTGGCACCGGGGAGGCAGGGAATGGTGCATGGGTCGGGAAAGGGGTGGCACAGGGTAGCACGGGCAGGCGGGAGATGGCAGCGGGTGGCACCAAGCAGGCAGGAGGTGGGAGAGGTAAGCAGGGGTTGACACCGGCAGGCGGTGACACGGGGAGGCAGTGGGTGGCACTGCAGAGAGGGTGACACGGGCTAAGCAGGGAGTGGCACTGGACAGGAGGTAGCAGGGATAGGTACGGGGTTGCACGGGGTAGGCAGGTCGTGACAGGGGACAGGCAGGAGGCGAGACGGGACCAGGGGGTGTCACAGGAGAGGGATGGCCCCAGATAGGGGGTGACAGGGTACAGGGGTGTCACAGGACAGGGGTGACAGGGGACAGGGGGTGACAGGGCACAGGGGTGTCCCAGGACTGGTGTGTCACAGGACAGGGGTGACAGGGGACAGGGGGGGACAGGGGACTGGTGTGTCACAGGACAGGGGTGTCCCAGGACAGGGGGGGACAGGGGACAGGGGTGTCCCAGGACGGGGTGGCCGGGGCGCCCCCTGCGGGCGGAGTGGAGAAGAGCACGGCGCCGGCTGGAGCGCTCGGCCATTTCCGTGAGCGCTCGGCCATTTCCGTGAGTACTTGGCCATTTCCGTGAGTGCTCGGCCATTTCCGTGAGTACTCGGTCATTTCCGTGAGCGCTATGGCCCGCTGGGGGCGTGTCCGGGGCGTGTCCCCGAGGCCCCGCCCTCCTGGCCCCGCCCTCCCCGCCGTCCCCGTTCGGCCCCGCCGCTCCCGGTCCGGTCCCGCCGTCCCCGTTCGGCCCCGCCGCTCCCGGTCCGGTCCCGCCGTTCCCGTTCGGCTCCGCCGTTCCCGGTCCGGTCCCGCCGTCCCCGGTCCGGCCCCGTAGTCCCCGTTCGGCCCCGCCGTTCCCGGTCCGGTCCCGCCGTCCCCGGTCCGGCCATGGCGTCCCCGTCGCGGCGGCTGCAGACCAAGCCGGTGATCACCTGCCTCAAGAGCGTCCTGCTCACCTACACCTTCGTCTTCTGGGTGAGCGCCCGCCCTTTCCCCCGCGCCGTGTCGCGGCTGCGCCGCCCTGTCGCGATAGGTGCGAGCCACCGCGGCTTTCCCCTCTCCCCACCAGGTGTCGGGCATTGTGCTGCTGGCCGTGGGCATCTGGGGTAGGGTGAGCCTGGCCGTCTACTTCTCCCTGTTGGACGAGAAAGCCACCAATGTCCCGTTCGTCCTGGTGGGCGCTGGCACCGTCGTTGTCCTCCTGGGCACCTTCGGCTGCTTTGCCACCTGCCGTGGCAGCACCTGGATGCTCAAGCTGGTGGGTGGCCTGAGACAGGGCGGGATGGAGCCCCATCCTCTCCTGATCATCCCAAGCCGTCCTGATCCATCCCGAAACATCCCATCCTGTTCCTGTCTATCCCATCCCCACCCTACCCCGTCCCGTCCTGTCCTACCCCATCCCATCCATCCCATCCCATCCTTTCTGCCCGCAGTATGCCATGCTCCTGTCCCTCATCTTCCTTATCGTCCTGGTGGCCGCCATCGTGGGGTTCGTCTTCAGGCACGAGGTGAGTCTGGGTGGCCACTGCCGTGTCCCAGTGCTGCAGGGTGAGTTTGGTGCTGCTTTTACCCAGGGCAGTCGCAGATGTCACTGTGGGACAGAGGGGCTGTTTGGGAGCTCTGCTTAGTTTAGCAAAAATATGGTTAAGCCAGCACAAAGAGCAGCTTGGTCCGTGTAAGGACCCAGAAGGACCAGCCTGGATGCAGGGTCAGTCCAGCACAGCACCTTGTCCCTCCATCAGAACAGGCAGAGTAGCCCTGGACTGTAATTTCTGACTTTGGTCTATCTTCTGTGATAATTTCAGTAATTAAAGCTCCTGGGAGGGTTTCTGTGCCTTCTTGGGAGGGAGCTGGCAGGGTGCATGTCCTTGTTATTACAGGCAGCATCCCTGCTGCCACAGTGCATCCAGCCTGCCCTTTAATACAGCCTCTAATTGCCTGCTGGCTGGGGAAGGTCTGCTGGCCACCGGAGTCACTCACGCGGGACGGGGTCCTGTGGGCAGGAGGGCAGCACCGCCCTGAGAGCCTCTCTCACAGATACAGACAAGCTTTGAGAGCAACCTGGAGCTGGCCTTGAAGGACTACAACGTGACAGCAGACCGGCACAGAGAGGCCGTGGACACCATCCAGAGAACGGTGAGAGCCCAGGCTGGCAGCACCTGGGAGGGCTGCCCTGGCCCAGGGTGTCCCAGCTGGGAGGGCTGCCCTGGCCCGGGGTGTCCCAGCTGGGAGAGCTCCCCTGTCCCAGGGCATCCCCTCTGACCCCTGTGGCATCGGCATCCCAGCACAGGCTTCGGCCTTTGGCAGGTGCTGGTGGGATGGGCGAGGCTGGGGCAGCCGTGGCATGGTGCTGGGACTAGGGGTCAGTTCCCTGGTGTGAGCAGCTCCCCAAATGTGCTTCCCACTCCAGCTGCACTGCTGCGGGGTGCAGAACTATTCTGACTGGGAGAGGACTGAGTACTTCAGCCAGAGGGGCATCCCCCGCAGCTGCTGCAAGAACCAGAACGACTGCACGGAGGAAGATCTGAAAGACCCAAACAAGGCCAAGCTGAAAGTGTTTGTGGATGTAAGTTAAGCTCAGAAAAATCTGCCTGCCGGTGCTGGAGGTGGGAAGGGCAGGATGGGTGTGTGGAGGAGGGCTAGTCTGTCCCTGGCAGTCTTGAAAGGAGAACTGCCCTATCCATGTTGGAGTTCAGTGCTGCAGAGACTCCCCTGGAGTGGAGCTGGGGTAAGGGAATGGAACCCTCCCTTCTGTCTGAGGTTCTCCCACTCCTTCCTTTGAGATCAGGGCCCAGCCAGACCCAAGCCCTGGCCTTTGGGGATGTGTGTTTTGAAGAGCAGGTGAGTAAGGAGCTTCCCAGTGAAGTTTGTTTCGGCAGTGCTGACGTCTCCCTTCCGTGCAAAGTCCTGTGCAGGTGGTGAGGGTGTGTGACCTCATCCACAGGGCTGGCTGAGTGATGCACGGGCTCCTCTCATGAGTCACCTGGCTCAGGCTGGGAGCAGCCCAAGGGCAGTGCTCCCCTCAACAAGGCATCTGGGCTGGGACACTGGTGGGGGCAGCCCTGGTAGGGAAGTGGTCAGCCAGGGTCCCCTGCTGCCTGCACAGGAGCATCTTCCCCTGGAGCTGCCGGTGCTTTGGGGAGGAGCTGGTCTGCACTCCTGGGGCTGGGCAGCACTGGATCCACGTGCTTACTTTGCTTCCTCTGCAGGGTTGTTTTTTCCTGGTGACGTCAACAATGGAGTCCAAAATGAGCATTGTGGCTGGGATCTCCTTTGGCATCGCATGTTTCCAGGTAAATCTCCCTTGTCTGGCTCGGGAGGAGTGCAGAGTGAAGCTAGCAAGTCTCCAGAAGTATCTAATTTCAGTGCAAAGTCTGGTGTGTACAAAAGGCACAGTTGGTTTCAGTCAGGGAGGGGCAGCTCCTCTGTGGATTCCCCTTGGATTCAGTCTAACTGCTGTGCAGGCCCCAGGGCTGAAACCCCAGCTCTATTTCCTTGGGCCCAGGTTTATTTGGAAAGATCTCCTCTCTGAAACGGCAGAAAAAACAAAGGGATATGGACAAACTCTCTGTGCCTGCTGTTGGCAGGGATGAAATCTGTGCCTTTCCTTTTCCTACCCACCCACACTGTTATGGGGAGGGTGTTTGGCATCGCTCCTGTGTGATGGGGTCACCGTGAGTGCCGGTGTGGCACCACTTGTGCTGGTGGCTGACCACTCCACCCTGCCCTAGTGTCCTCTCCCCCAGTGTCTCCTTCACTTTACTGTGCAGGGCACTTCCTGCAGCAGCAGCAGCAGCAGCAGCGTGCTGGCATCCCCAGCTCCAGCAGCTTTATCCCGGCAGGAAACGGGAGGCCCCTGCCCCGGCGCTGACGCTCGCTGGGGTTTCCCGAGGTGCCGAGGGCTTTCCGATGGCTGCAGGATGTGCAGCTGGCCCTCCTCCAGCTGCACTCCAGAGGCTTGCTGGGCCCTGGAGCCGAGCAGCCAGCCTTGCCTTCCGAGGGGCTCCGGTTCTGCCTCCCCTGGCCGGCGCCCAGGGGCCGCGCTGTGAGCACCAAGGAGCTGCGGGCTGGGGAGCAGGAACCTGCCAAGGCACTGCTGTGTGAGCTTGTCCCAGTGTGTTTTCCATAACGATGGGCTGAGCTGGGGAGAGGTGGGAGCCTGCAGCCCATGGTACCGAGTGCTTCAGGAGAGCCTGAGAGCCGGAGCTGCTCCTCCCTGCTCGCTGCTCGCCCCACTCCTCCCCGGCCGGGCTGGGCTGGGCTGGGCTGGCTCACTGAGATGTGGCTGATACACGAGTGCTGAGCTGCACACACACACTGAGCTGCACACACACACTGAACTGCACACACACACTGAGGTGCACACACATACTCCCCACTGCAGCATGATCTCAGGAATTGTAACCAGTTCTTAGCTTTTATTGCCCCTTCTGCAAGCTTGGCTGGTCACACATCTGGCAGGGACCCCTTGTGCTGATGTGCCTCTAACTTGGCTTGTGGAGGTCAGAGCCATGCAGGATCTGGCCCTGGAGTCTGCACAGGTGCTGGGAGGCTGTGTGGTGATAACAGAGCACGTTGTGGTAACAGTACTTCCTGATGTGAGAGCAGCAGCCTTGCTTCCCTGTGTCCTTGCAGCAGGGAGAGGTGCTGCCATTCTCCAGTGGCTGTGTAATTGGCTGTGACCTCCTGGTATCTGTGTAATCTCTGCAATTACCATAAAACACTAGATGCTTCGTGAAGCAGCTTGTAACGGGATGGGACCTGGAGCATCTCTTGTGAGGAGCTCGTTTAGCTGGTGCCTGCCAGGATCCCGTGCTTCAGGCACTTCTGGTGATTCTGAAGCAGGGTGCAGCAGCCCTTGTTGTGGTTTGTAAGTCCATCCATGGATTTCATAAAATCCTGGATCGGTTTGTCAGGTTTTCTCCTGAAAACACCTCTCCCTGGTTTTGGCTACCTCTGACACGTGGGGTTTGTTTTTTCTCTTTTTCAGTTGATTGGCATCATTCTCTCCTGCTGCCTGTCCCGATACATCACGAACAATCAGTATGAGATGGTGTAGCTGGCCCCCAGCACTCTGTGCCCGTGGCTGGGTATGTCTGTAAGCCTGGTGGGCTGCCTCTGCCCCCCTGGCTGCTGCTGGTCACCCGTGGGGTGGGGGTACCACATCTGGGGGGTTCAGGGTTAGGGGGCACCTGCGAGACCGTGTCTGCTGTGTCATTTCACCCTGTATCATTTCCCCCTGTGTCATTTCAGCCTGTGTATAAATCCACCCTGCCTGCTGACACTCTGCTGTGTGCATTGCAGGGAATGGCTGGGGAGGATGCCTCCACCTCCAGTTTTCCTCTGGATGCCACGTCGTGAAATCTTGCTTTGAACTGACTGATCTTCTTCTCAACTAGCTCATAGAAAGGAGTGCAGCAGCTGTCCTGGTGCACTCAGGGACTTGTCCTGACACTACTCTGCTGTGGGATCCACTGCCTGGGATAATGATTGGTGTGCCCCTGGCGCTTGCCCCGAGTGCCACTGTGCTGAACTGCTGTGCTGGTGGCCTCCCAGCTTTCCCAGTGCTCATCTTCAGTGCCTTTACTGGGAAAGAGATGCGTCCCTTCCCTTGGACAGCCCCCTGACATCCCCTCACTCTCCAGACACAGCTGTTCTTGAGACCAGGCTGTTAAATCACAGTCCTGCCTGCCTGAAGCCTTGGCTCAGCAAGGTTGTTGCCAAGCTGTCTCCTCCTTCCTCTGGGTTTTATATACTTTTTTATAGTTGTACTTCTTTAAGTACGGGCTGTAGTGGTTCTTTGTAAGCTGTAGTGAGGTTTGGTGATGTAGCTCCTGGTGCCTTTACCTTGGTAGGTGTCCTTGCACCGATTCAGCTGTGACTTGATTGTCAGTATTATATGCTGCTTCAACTCATTTTATGTATTGAGTAGAATTCTTTTTGTCCTGAGACACAATAAATATTAAGATATTTTACTCTATGAAAGCTCCTTGACTTTTCTTTTCAGGTCCTGGAAATTCCTCTGCTTGAAGAGCAGCAAGTCCCCCTGGGGCTGTGCTCACTCTGGGCCAGCCAGGAACCTCTGGCCATTGCAGTTTGCATTCCTCCAACGTGCACTTCTGCTTGCAAATAACTTCTGTAATTGAATTTTCTTCATTACAGCGGTTGTGTAACAGTGCTGGAGCAGAGGCCTGGAGCACCCCAGCCCAGGAGTGGGGTGGGTAACTTCAGCCCACCGTGAACATGTGCACCCTTGGCCTGCTGGCCACTGGCTTGGAGCAAAGGGCAGGGCAGTGCCAGGCCCCAGCTGCTCCCCAGGGCAAGAAATGTGGATTTAAGCTTTGAAATTCATTTGTTACTGCTCATTTTTGGGCTGTTTTGTCAGCAAGCCCCTGCCTTTGTGAGCCTGGTGCTGCAGTGAAGCACCCCTCTGCAAAGCTCGGGGGAGTTTTGGGTCTCAAGCACCAAACTCAGTCTGTGTCTGGCTGGATGGGGGCTGCCTGTCCTGTTCCTAGGGAGGGGGCAGGTGTAGCAGTGAAGCCAGGGGTAGCAGTGGTGGCCCTGTCAGTGTCACCCCTCTGGCCAAAGCTGCCTGGCTGCTGGGTGAGCTGCCCCAGGCCAGCAGTGCCCTGGGACGGGCCAGCCTGGCTGCTGACGGAGGAACCTGGAGGGAAACGCCCCAAATCCTCGTGTTGCTTTTAGCCCAGGTGAGTAAATCAGGCTGCTGTCAGCTCCTGGCTGGCTGGAAGCCTCCTGGCTTGGGATGGCGAGGCAGAATGCGTCAGAGCACGGGAGCTGGGCTGGAGACTGGCTGAGGGCAGTGAACGGATGGATGGAGGCAGGGCAGGGACACGGGAGAAGCAGGATTTGGATAAACCCATCGTCATCTTAAAGCCTGCACAGAGGGAAGGACCCTGCCCCGCCCCGTGCCCCTGCCTCTGCAGGCAGATTCCTGCCTGGGGCATCCAGTGGAGGTGATGCCAGGTGGATGGGGATGGTTCTGGAAGAGGCTGGCACTGGGAGCCTGGAGGTTTCCAAGCAGCTGCAGGAAAACCAGCATGGGTTGTGGAGGCTTGTGCAAGCCTGCTCATCCCCACAGGCAGCAGAAGCACTGCAGCCATCAGAGGGTGTGGATCTTACCTGCTTAAATAGCACTGATGTAGATAACTCACTTTAATTTGGAGAGATGTTTTGGACATACAGGCATGTGCTGGGGGAGGTGCCAGGCAGATTTGGGACACCAATGTCCTGGAAACGGTGTTGGGTGCACCTTGGTTGGCTGGCTGGACACCTGAGCAGGGACAGAAGCGTTGCTGGCTGGCCCCAGGGCTCTGCTTTCCTGCAGCAGCTGTGCCTGGGTGGGTTTCCCACATCCCCCTGCCGTGTTTGCACCTCCCCTCTCAGCGGGATAAATGTCTCAGGGGACTTGTCAGAAGGGTCTGGTGTCCCCAAGGCTGGCTGGTATCCCTTGGGACGCCGTGTGGGAGCTCTGCTGCACTGTGCTCTCGGTGTTTTAACCACTTTGTCAATGCAGCTGTGTACAGGGAGGAAGGGAATGCCCTCAGAACGTGCTCACATCCCCATGGGAGCTGTGGGGATGTGAGGGGGTCTGGCAGCCCTGGGGATGCCACACCTGGCACCTGTCTCTGTTCCCTGCTCTGTCTGCACATTGGGGCCATGGCAGTGTGCTCCCCTGGTGGCACTGAAGGTTTTGCCTGGTGACACCTGCAGGATGTCACAGCTCCTCAGAGCAGTTGGGATGAAATCTGGGACCTGCCTTTGGCAAGGTCATGGGCAGAAGATGCCCATGGGTGCACGGGGATTTTGGTGCAAGCTCTCAGCCCTGTGGCAGGCAGCGTCCCGCTCAGGGCACTGCAGTGTTCAGGACTTATTTCTTCCCTCCTGCAGCTCAGGCTTCACCCATTTGTTGTTGGCAGGGCTGGGGACACTTGGTGGCATCTGGGCTCCCCCACAGGAGTGAGCTCCTCTGACTCTGGCTGCTCCTCAGGGAGCTCCTTGTGCCAGCTTCTCCCTGTGCCTGCGCTGCAGCAGCTCCGGAGAGGACGGGTGGCACCCTGAGCTGCCAGAACAAGTGCTGGACACGTCAGAGCACTCTGGAACAGAAGGTCAGGACGTGCTGAACAGCCACCAGCGCCACCGGGGAGCACATCGGGGACCTCTGCCCGCTGCGGGCGAGGCCAGCGCTGGCAGCGCCCGCACCTGAGCGATGGATGCTTCCGAGGCAGCGGCGCAATTAGATCACTTCGCAGACCCATTAAGCATCAGAGTGAGACCGAACGACTTTCCATTCTCTTTGCAATCGCTCATACAAGACGTTTATTGCTCGCCTCCTGCCTGCCGCACACCCTGCGGGAGCTCCGCGGGACGGCAGGAGGTGCCACGGCCGCCAGGTGTGCAGGATCCCCGCAGGTGCGCCCGGGCCGTGCCAGCAGCACCTGCAGGGTGGCAGAGCTACACCCTGCCCAGCATCCGCGCGATCCACCAGTTGCAGGGCATGATGATGCGGCAGATGACCCTCCCGCCCTGGTAGCAGTAGGGGTAGGGGTAGTAGCCCAGCAGGGGCTCGCAGACCCGCCGGCAGTAGCGGTTGGCACGGCGGCACTGGGCACAGCAGTAGCCTCGCTCATCCCACAGAGGGTGGAACTCCAGCCCGTTCTCCGACTGCCAGGAAGGGACAGAGTCAGGGCAGGGAGGGGGCTGTGGGGCTGAGGCACCCCGGGGCCGTGGGCAGGACAGCCTGGGAGGGCACTCTGGGCACCCCAGGAGAGGAGCAGACACATGGACACACCCCACTTAGTCCCTCCTGCAGCCCAGGCTTCACCCACGTGTTGGTGACAGGACCTGGTGGCCCCGGGGCTCCTCCAAGGGACGTGCACATCCTCCCCGGGGGCATGCACAGGGCACCCAAGGAGCACAGCCGGGGCACCCTTGACCGTGGCCAGGCTAGCCAGGACTGTGGCCAGGGCACCCAGGGGGACTGCCTCACTCACGTAGTCGTTGACGGGCAGCTCCTCCTCGGTGAGCTGCCGTGCCCGCCGCCTGGGCCCTGCCCGCGTGTCCTGCTCCAGCTCCTGCTCGCTCCCCCCGTCCAGCCAGCCCTGGCTGTCAGCCAGCAGCTCAGGCTCCTCTTCCTCTGCCCCTTCCAGGCTGGCCAGCTCGGGAGCTACAGGAAGAGTCCAAATGTCGCTGTCGAGAACCACGGAACAGGGGGACCAATGCAGCAGCAAGAATTAATGTCTCTACCAGAATCTGGTGCCAAGGTACACGAAAAGCAAACCAGTGCTGCATTGACTCCTGCTCTCTCTCACCCAGCCTGGGGCAGGGCTGTGGGAGATAATGGCCCATTCCATCCCCATGCCCATGTGTGGGTGTTGGCACCTCCTGCGTGGGGCCCTGGATGTGCAGAAGCACATCCTCCTGGTGGGCTCTGCTGCTGGGGGCTGGATTTGTAGGGCCACATCAAAGCAACATGATTTGGGGCAGATCATGCCCAGCTTCAGCTCTCTCAGCTTAGGAAAGAACCACAGCAGCAATAATTTCCTGTGCTAGGGAAGGTGCCAGACAGCCTGGGGACGCTGCTGTCCTGGCGAAGGCTTTGGATGTCCTTGGTGACCCAGCTGGACTCACGGAGCCAGGACACTGCTGCAGGTGGGCCTAACAGCAGGGGCCAGGCAGCAGAGAGGGGACAGCAGTCAGGGACAGCAGCCTTCCTCTGCACGGGGAGCTCTGGTGCCCGCCTGCCCTCCGGGGCACCGGTGAGTGGCCAGTCCTGTGAGCGAGGCCGTGTGCTCTGTGGCTGCAGAGCACAGGGACTTTAGTTTGCTCAGCAGGGATTTTTAAACTGGCTCATTCGGCTGGAAGTGGGTTAGAGAGAGCAGGTAATTACACCAGCACATCTCAGAGGCCGCAACCTCTGCAAGGGCTCTGTAGTGAGCAGCTGGAGGTGGCAACCCCGCCGTGTGATTTAGATGCAGATGTCTGCTCACACTCTGATGTTCATGTGGTGACGAGAATTTAGGCGTCCCAGTTTCCAGCAGTGCTGCTTTCTTTGCAGGTACAAGGGATTATTTTTTTTTTGCCCTTGTTATGAGGAGGGTGGCCACTCTGCAAAGTGCAGGGCAGCGGGGAGCTGGCAGAAACAAGTGCTTTGTAGAGAGGAACTTCAGCCCCTGCTATTACATCGGCCATGATCTCCTGTGGTCACGGGCAACACTGTGTTCATGTCTGAGATGTACAACGAGGCTGTGAAAGTGGGTTCCCACTGTGTCACACACAGGTGTGTGACAGGGCTGTTCCCAGTGAGAGGGCTCATGGGCCCTTGGGGAGGAGATGGCTCCCTGTACCTGCTATTGGTGTGGGGTGGATCCAGAAGATGGTCACGTTTCTGCAGATGTCAAAAATTTTGGAGCTCTTCAGGAATTCCTTGTTCTGAATGGGCTTTTCCCCAGGCACCCAGACCACAGACTGCTCAAAGTAGGTGGTGGTGATTTCTTGTCCCTGGAAGAACAGCAAGACATTACCCTGGCGTGGTGAGACACCCACCACTGGCTGCTTCTCCTCCCCTTGGCTTAGAGGCACCTCTCTCCTCCCAAAGAGCAGCTGGACTTCACCTGCCTTGGTGAAATCCTCACGGGATGCATGGGCAATACCCCAACAGCCCTCACCACCCTGCTCTCCTCTCTCTTAGTTCATCACCCAAGACCCTTTTCCTGCACAGTCCCCACTATCTGGAAGAACCTTCTGGAGCCCCCCTAGTCGTTTAAAACACAAGATTAAAACACCTCTGCTCTCCTTTGCTCCTAGGATTTAATTCCTCTCTCCTTCTGCTACTGATTTTTTGATCGAACGCTTTAATTTACTCCTCACAGAAATGCTTTGCACGCTGTATTCTGTAATTTATACCACATGTCTCTGCTGTTGCATTAGTGCATGGTGTGTTTTGGCAGGCACTTAGGGAGGGAGATATATAAAGATTATGGGATGGGTCTGCTCTGAGCTCTCTGCCAAGGCAACGCTGTCTGTGTTGGTGGTGGTAGCCCATAGAGCAAGCTGGAAAAAAGTGTTTTTCTCTCCAGAAGGCATCTAGAGCTGCATATCTCTTTTATAGAGTTTTTTCTTATGGCTTTGGGAAGTCATAGGAAGGAGCCAACACAACCTGACCCAGTCTGGGTCGTTTTTGGAGTTTCTGGCGGAAGCTGCGGGGTCAGGGAGGTGCTGCCTGCAGGACCTGGCAGCATGTAGGCTCCAAGAAGACATGACTGGAGCTTAAATCTACATTTATATCACTGGCTTTTACATTTCAGCTCTCTACCCGGGGCAATGTTCTGCTAAAGCCTGGGAAGTTATATCCCTTTTACGACGGTAGCTGAAAAGATCTATTAGCTTCTTAGGGCATAATCAAAGAATCGGTGTCTGGGAATTTGGGTCATGATTCAGGGAAATGTTTCTGCCCACGCTTCATTTCAAACACGTGTCCTGCTGGCTTTTTATCTGCAGCAGCTTCCCTAAGGGGGATTCAATCTGCTAACACCCATCCTCTTGCAAATGGGGAGGCAGGAAGGCTGCGCCACCACCGGGGCCGGGGCATGGGGACAGAGGACCACTGCTGTCACGGGACTGAGCTGTCCCTCCAGGTCACACTGTCAGGGAGGGGTTAAATCATGGAGTCCTCGCCTTTTCCATGCAGCAGGCAAGGCGTGAGGCCCCTTGCAGCAGGATGCAGGGCAGTTACACGGGTGCAGGAAGCAATCAGGCACATCAGTGGGACATGGGACTGAGGTCCATGCAGGACAAGGAAGTGGCCCAGCCTGGTGCTTCCCACCTCTCAGGTCTGCATGCCTACAGTTTTCTCAATTTGCATTTCTCTTTTAAATCCCTTATTTCTGCCTCATTCTGTTTGAAAACCTGAAGCTCAAATCTTGGCGAAAACAATTTGATTGACTTTTTGGTGCCTGCTAATCCTGAGCTGCCTTACGACCTTTTGACTACAACAGGATTATTGTTCTTGATCTCTGGTATTGTGCTGAGAGGCTTTTGTCTGTTGCTTTCTAATCCAATCTCTTTTCACTTGTTTTTATAAGCAATCCTCTGAAATAAGATCAGTTTATGAAGCGATCACAACTCATTATTTCTTTATTGCAGCATCACTGGGAAGGCTGGAGCAGATGGGAAGGTGGCAGGAATGGCAGCCCCTATGGCAGGGAGAGGAGTGGATTTCACAGAGCAGGGGGATCCCTGTTTTATTCACCTACCTCAAGCTCAGGGATCTTGGCCTCCGTCGTCTCAGGTAGGACTTTCGTCTGAGTTTTGATGAAACATTTTTGAAGTCCCACAAAGAAGATGCCAGTTATTCCCTACAGGATTAAAGCAAACACCCAAAAAGCAGTCAGGGCAAAGGGTAGGAGGTAGGGTACAGCTGGAGGAGGAAGGTTTAGTCATATTTTTCCTGTTGCTATTTTTGTGCCAGTTCTGTTCAGCAGCTGTGCTAAGATGTACTAACAGGTTCTCATAAGGGATATTGCATTTTATGGTTTGGGAGAACTGGGCTTTTTACAAATATTTTAAGGCAGGTAGTCATAAAATTTTACTCTGCTCCTCTTCTCCTGATAACTATCATGAGCTCTCATTATAATAAATAAAAATATGCAGAATAGCATCTGACCGTTATGGTTATATGAACATTCAGCCCCCAGTTCCTGCTCGGTTATTAGCTCAAAATTTTGCCATATGTCATTGCACAGGGTATTTCCCTACAAATTTTAATTAGGTTTCATAGAGAGCCTGCTTCAGTGTCATGAGGTTTTAATGCTCTCCAGACAGACAAATGCACTGAGCTCGGGTAGACTGATGATCACGGTGTTCCTTTGCAAGGGTAAGTCCAATAACTAGCTCTGGATTCTAAGATGTATTTCACTGGAGCTGAACCACACCACCGTTAAATACAGGTGGAAGTTTATGTAGATAAGACATCTCCTCTCCTTTGAGAGCATCCCCAGCGTGTCTGGGGCTTGCCCTCCCCGATGCAGGAATAAATAGTGCTGGGACTTGCTCCAGCGACTTCACGGTGTCCTGCAGGATCCCATCAGTGCCGCTGCAGGGCTGCAGGCTCTCAGGGACAAGCTGCCACACTCACGTTTTTGAAGTCATGGATCTCCAGGATCTCCTCACTGCCGTTCCCGCTGCTGAAGGTCTCTGTCCTGGCCAGCGGGTCGATCTCCATCACAATCTTCTTCTTCTCGCCCTTGCTGAAGAACGTGTGCTCCATGTCATAAACCTGGGAGGCCAAAGTCACACAGGGCTCGGCTGAGCACCCCTCTGGTTTCACAGGCTGTCCAGTGGGCAGACAGGCTGTGCTGGGTGTGTGACCACCGCTGCTGGGGACCCTGCCGTGGCACTGGCTGCTCCCTCACAGCAATCACCGGGACAGCACGAGGGGAGGCAGCTCCCAGGGGGAGCCTGGGCTGGGTGAAAGGCCAGGCTGCAGCCAGGACGAGGGGCAATGTGTGTCAAGCCTGGGATGTGTCAAACCTGGGAGGAGATGCTCCTCTCACACCTGCAGCAGGAGCTTTGCCCAGCTCAGCCTTCGCTGGTGCTTTCTGTGGCATGAGCCTGGTGACATGCCAGGCTGGACTGAAGCCCCGAGCCCACAGGTACTTCATTCTCCCTTCTCCCTGGCCTGCCTGCTCCACACTGCAGCCCTGGCTCCTTTGCTCCACCACAGTGTCCCCACCTCACCTGCTCCACCGTGTCCTCCCCAGCTTACTCGCTCCAGCTCTGTGCCTTCTGCTTTTCCTGAAAGGCAGAGGATGAGCCTCTGTCTGCCTGGAGGAGATCAAGGATTGCCTGCGGATCAAAGACCTCCTGGAGGGCCGCTGCAGAGCTCCGGGTTTGGCAGGCGGCTTCCCGGCGGCGCCGGTCCCCGGGGAGCAGCAGCAGCCCCCTCCCGCTGGCAGGGCCCGGGTCCCTGCGGATGCCTGACCCTTGCAGGATGGATGAGTAGTGGCAGATGCTATTTGAAGCACAAAAACGATCCTGCTGGCGGGCCCTGGGGAGCCTCGCTTCCCAAATCGAACTGCGTGGAAGAGGAGGGCTTGTGCAAATCCCCTCCGGTTCACCAGGCAGAGATGGAGGCACGGGGATGGGAGAGCCCTGCTCATCCCACGGCATGGCCATGGAACCAGGCCAGGAGCACGCTGGCCCCACCGGTGTGGGGCAGGAGCTCTGCCCAAACCCCTTTCACAGTGCCCTGGTTCCGGCACATCCCTCCCCTTGGGGGTTCAAAGCCTCTGAGCAGTGTTCCAGCACTGGTGTCCCCCGTTTGGAACCCACGTGGGTGCAGAACCGCCTGTGCAGATGGGAGTGATGGGAACATTCACACCCCTGCTCAAAGGTTAGAGGAGTGATGTGAGCCTTGGCAGCCACGGACACCTCCTGTTGGTCTGCAGGAAGACTTTGTAGAGATATACAGCTCTCCATGGATTTTATGATATGGTAAAACAGTCTGGAGCCTAAAATGGGTGGAAGGAGGCAGGTTTTGACTGACAAAATGCACACAGCACCATAAATCATCTCAAGGAGGGCAGGATCCCGGGTGGCACCTTACCTTCAAGTACAAAGAATTACTCTGGCCAGCACAGCGGCCAGCGAACTCACTTGGGCTTTGCCAGCTCTGCGCTGCTCAGAGAGCTATGAGATGTTTTATAGGGCTAAAAATGACACTTGCTGGTGAATGGTTGAAATATGTCCCTCTGCAAGGCTGTGATGAACCCCTCGTTAGCTGAATCATCAGCTGTGCTGGCTGGCGAGGAGGCTGCTGTGCAGAGGGCAGAGCCGTGTCCAAGGCCACCCCTCAGTGGAACAACCTCCTTTCAAGTTTTTTTCCACTCTCCAGTTACATGAAGGAAATGTGAAGGATTTCATCTTCTTTAAAGAGTTTAATTCCCCTTGGCTGGTATTTTTGAGCGTAACCAACTCCCAGCCCCCCCCCAGCCTGTTTGTCCTGAGGACTCCTGGGCCAGCTGGGGAAGCTCCACAGCCGCAGGGACAGGGCAGTGCTGGGCTCGGGGATTGTCTGTGTGCAGCTCTGCTGCAGGAACAGCTCTGCTTTCTCGGGACCTCACACCCCACTTGCCTGCCCATCAGGTGCTGGGGAGTGCTGCACGGGCTCCATCCTCCACCGGTGAGGACGCCGAGGGCCGGGGCTCTGGATGTCCTTTCTGAGGCTGTGGCATTGTCTCTGCACTGCCTGCTTGGAGAAAACTGCCCCTCCAGGGGTTAACAGCCTCTTCCCCTCACGGCTGGCATGACCCCTGTTTTTCTAGGAACAGTAGAGACTTTATAATCGTCTTGGCAGGATTCTGGAGGAGCATATGGCTTTTATTGTTTTTCCTTTTATTTCAGGGGGTATTTATTTCTATTTGCTGATAAGAAGATAAAGTTTCCAGCGAGCAGGGTGCTTCCTCTGCCCGGCAGGAGGGCGGCCTGGCCAGGCTGGAGCAGCTCCAGGATAGTGCAGGGAGCACACTGGAGATGCCAGCGTGGGAAAGAGGCTGCCTTGGCTGTGCGCAGGAATTTTGGAGATGTTCACAAGAGCCAGCAAAACCCACCGGTGATGGGGTGCAAAGCGGGGCCTCCTCAATGAGCAGGGAAATTCGAAGGAAAGGAGGATGAGGGGCAGCAGGCAGGCTGTGGGTTTCAGGGTTAAGGGATTTGCTTGGGGTGTGGGATAAAGAAGGGCTTTGGCAGCACTGCCAGGATGCTGGGCGGCAGCGGGCAGGGACGGCTGGGGATGCACAGCCCTGCTGCTGCCCCGGCACGCTCGGCACCCACAGCAGCGTCCGTCTGCAGCTGGGAATAAAGGAGCCCAATCCAGTTAGCAGGAGCTCCTCCAGAAGCTAATCCGTCTCACCGTCCCTCACATTGCAGACACATTAAAGTAAGAAATATAATCCATGACAATCAATCACCACTGCGTCCTGGCTTTCTCTCCTCTTTATGCGGTGGCATAATGACTTTTCCACCGGTTTCTGGCAAGATAATTGAAATGAAATGGAAAATATTTTCTTACTTGTCATAAAATTTGCTGCCGGTGAAGTAAGAGAAACTTTAACTCTTCATGGCGTAGCTCCCATCCCCTGTAATTGTCAACTGGGGAAAGAACGCGGTGACAGGGGAAAAAACCAGCCTGCATAAAGTAAAAGCTAGTTATGAATAATACAAAGATTTTTAAAAGTCCCATGAATACCTGTGGTCTGAGAAAATGCATTTTGTGAAGTTGCCTGAGTTTTGGAAAGTTGTTAAAAGTTTCAGCGAGTCAAGGGGAGGAGGACAGATCTGTCTGGGGAAGCAACGCTCTGAAATGCCGGATCAAAGAGTTTTTACTTACTTTTCTGGGTGCTGGGTTCCAGAGGTATTTGACACCAAGAAATATCAGAATAAGGGAAAGGAGCAGCACGCTGAAGAGCAGTCCACAGAGCTGGTACCTGGGGCAGCTCTTCTTCCGAGGCTTGGCTGCCTCTGCCTATTGAATGACAAAGCAGCGCTAGCCAGGCTGTGCCCGGGGCTCCTGGCAGGACGAGGACACGCACGTCTCACGCATTTCTGGCACGGCAGGGATGCAGGGTGGCAAGGCAAGCCACGCACTCACGTCCAGAAAGCGGCAGTCGTCCGGGCTGCGCCGCGCCGAGCCTGCCATGGTCTCCTCCGTGCGCGAGGAGCCAGCCCGCTCCGAGGTGGAGTTACAGAGGCTCTGCCGCACACGCGGTGGGAAGGCTGGGCCACGGCCACCCCCACGGAGGGACAGCCAGCTGTCCTGCAGCTGCTGGCCCCACGGCCCCGCCGTTCCCACGCCGCTGGGCGCGGAGCCCCGTGCTGTGCTGGCTGTCGCACGCCAGGGCCGCGCTTCTCCTTCGGGCTCTGCTCCTGCCCTGCGCTATGGCCCACGTGCCGATGGCTGGAGGTGCCCAGACTGCCGGTGCCCCATGAGCTCGGGGACGGGGACACTGCTGCAGTGTTCATGTGTGTGTGGGAACAGCCCCGGAGCTGCCAGTGGGGTCCTGCATGGCAGGGGACACGGGCATGGCAGGGGACACCGGCATGGGAGGGACATGGGCATGGCAGGGGACACCGGTATGGGAGGGACACGGGCATGGCAGGGACACGGGCATGGCAGGGACACAGACATGGCAGGGGACACGGGCATGGCAGGGGCATGGGCATGGCAGGGACACAGACATGGCAAGGGACACGGGCATGGC
>QUSF01000018.1:14113907-14129553 GCA_003676055.1 Chloebia gouldiae | reverse complement strand
GGGTCTGGCTGATCCCAGAGCTCCCAGGGCCGGGTCTGACTGATCCCAGAGCTCCCAGAGCCGGGTCTGGCCTGCTGCAGGAACAGGGATGCCTTTCTAGACCTACATACGACCCAGAGAGGTTTCATGAAACCTGGGCTTGGAGTGTTTGGTTTAATTCACTCACCCACAGCAGGGATTGAGTGCAAAAGGGAAAGAATAAAGTCTAGAAGAGAACATGTTTTCTCTTAAACAATGCAGAGAAACGCGATGGAGGAGGCTGTACAAATGTGATTTAGTCCTCTGCTCCCGAGTTACTTGCTGCTGGTCACTGGTGCACCCCAGCTGTGTCTCGGGGTGCCACACGGAGCCTCCTCTCCCAAACCATGAGCAAGAGGCTGGAGCTGCTTTTTTTCAATATTTAGTTGGAAGCCTCCTCTCCCAAACCACGAGCAAAGGGCTGGAGTTGCTTTTTTTGAATATTTGGTTGGCAGCCACTGCGTTCGATGCGACTCAATGCGAGAGCAAATTGGATTAACCGAAACATATTTACTGGGATAAGCAGGGGAGAAAAACCTGCACAGGGGTTGTTTGCAGAAACTGGTGTCTGCAGATGTGGCTGAGCCCTGCAGGGACTCCCAGGACATGACAAAGCGAGACCCCGCTGTGGGACAGGAAAATGGGGGCAGAGGGGGTTGAGAGGGCCACAAAGGAGGGGGAGCACCAGGGTCCCCCTGGCAGCAGTGTGACCCAGTGATTTGTTGGTGTCACCTGCCCCCCTACAAAAATGCTTGTCTTTAGCAGGTAACACTTTTGTTAGCACAGTCAGTGAGAGCAGGACTGGGACACCTTGGGAGGAGTTGCTTGGGCAGATAAAAACCAAGCACTGGTGACACTGAACAAATCAAGCTGGGTTCAGTGCTCCTGATCAGAGTAACTCGTCTCTGCACCTGGAAATGACCCTCCCTTGCACAGGAGGGGACGAGGCAGAGGAAGGGTGCAGACAGAAGAAGTTCTTGCAGCTGGAGGCAGAAGGTTGGGGCAGGTTTGTGCCTGTAGCTTCCCTGCCTGGTGCTCAGCTTGCTGCCAGGAGCATTGCCAGGGCACTATCCTGCCCTGCTCCCTGTTCGGCCCACAGAGCACGGTTATTTCATTAATCTCGTGTCATCTCCTCCTCGGCTGATCCAGCTGCAATATTGCAGAAATAACTTCCCACCGCTCCCTGAGGAGAGGCAGACTTCAGAGGCCAGGAGAGCTCTTCCCTCTCCTCCCTGCTTGCTGTGGGCTCCAGAGCTGCCAAAGGTTTGAAAGTCTGAATCCTCCTAACTCCTACAGTCAGGGATGCAAAAAAAGCAGCTGATGCAAAAAAAAAAAAAAAAAAAACCAAACAAAAAAACCCCAAAAAACCCAAAACCCCAACCAGTTATTATAATCATCAAACCCTTCAAAATCCCAGGGAACTTAGCAAGGTCTGGATGAAGTCACGTCCCTTTCCCAGGCACCAAAACGTCACCTGGCACTGGTGCCAGCACAGGCTGCAGGCTGTGGTGCTGGGATCATTCCCCATCCTCTTTGTGGGCCTGGCTGTCTTCTCCCCAGGCTTCTCGCTGCTCCTCTGCCTCTGCCTGGGTGAGAGCACTCCAGGGCTGCTGGCTGGTGGAGATTCATTAGCTGCAGATAAATGAGGAGCCAGGTGAATCCTTACTCCAACCCTTAAAATACTGTTTTAATGCAAAATATGTCCCAGAGTAAGCGCCTGTTTCTGTCTGAATGTGGGGAAGAGCGCAGTGCTGAATTTTAAGCACGCTGTCACGGGAACAGTGGCAGTGCTGAGTGACATGTCTAATGAACACAGCAAGGGGAGCAGGGCTGGCACTGCCACCCCCTCGTGCCAGGGCAGCCTCTGGCACCTGCAGGGGAATGTTTTCCCCAGCACAGTAGTGACAAATTACATGATCAATACGTAGGCTGATTGTGGTCTAATCTTGCCTAGCCCCACTAAGGCTGGGATTGATCCAGATCTAATCGTGCTTATCCTGGACAAGCCCAGGAGCAGATCCAGATCCTGGGTAATGCATCCTATGCAAATGCAGAGTGGCTCTATTGATTTGCTGGCTGGTGGCTCTGTCGTGGCCTCCTGCTGAGGGGTTTATCGGCATTATCTGCCCCTTGATGTGCAATGCAATCAGAGCACTTGATGAATCTTGATGAATCTTGATGAAGTGCTGGCAGTGAGTGTCAGCAGCTCTGGCTGCTCCAGCTGTGGGGCCATGGCACTGCCCTGTCAGTGCAGTACCACAGAGGGAGAGGGTCAGGGCTGGCTGGGCACCAAGCACCCCCTGCGCCCTGCCACCTCAGCTGAGGGAGGTTTTCTTGGCTGAGAGGTGGCCAGGGAGCCACGGATGCCTGCAAAAGGTGCAGTCTGTATCAGTGAGGCTCCTGCTCCCACCTGGAGTGCTCTTTGGCCTCCTCTTTAGCCTTTTCCACCTCCCAGTGTGGTGAGCAGAAGGGTTGGGACACCGGACAGTGCCCTTGCTTTGCTGCATTGCCCTGCCAAGGCTGGTGCCTGCAGCCCATGCCGCGAGCTCCAGCACACGCTGGGCTGCAGCCCCTGTGATCCAAGGTGCTTCTGTTGCAAGGCCTTCCTGAAACTCTAATAACTTCAGGAAGGAAACAACAAAAAAAAAGAGAAAGTAATTACCTTCTGGGGTGGAATTTCTCCAGCCTTTACTCAGCCCACTGGGGAATTTGTCAGGAACATGGACTGCGATTTTGTTCAGCGATTCCTGAGTTATACCAGCACAGGGAAAATGGCATGTCTTGCAGCTTGATGTTTTTGTGATGTCTTTCTTTGCTCTCAGGTTTGAAAGAAAAATACCAGACCCAAAAAAATCTCTTCAAAACGTAAAACTTGCCCTTAGCTTAATTCAGTGGAGACTTGAGCAGCTGCTCCTGCATCTCAGAGAAAAAAGGCCTCGTGCTATTAACATGTCTAAAGAAATTGGAGGTAGAAATATGAAGGTCCCTCATCTTTTAAGAGCTGCACTCCCTGCCTGGGGCTCCTGGCTTCTGCCTGAGTGGAGCAGCGCTGTGGGATGCAAATAGGTTCCAGGAGATGACCCTGCTGGGCTGAAAGGGGGAATGTTGAGCCCCAGCCCTTTGAGGAGAGGTTCCAGGAGGTGATGAGGGGCTCTCTTCCATCCTACAGCTTTTGAACCCCCCTGCCAGGTGTGTTGTCAGAGGCTGTGGTACTGAAGCCTGGGGGCTTGGTGCCAGAGCTGAGCTACAGCTGTGTCTGCAGCCTGGACCCACATTTTTCAGCGTGCTTTGATCTGGAAAGTGCTTTAGCAGTGTAAATATAACCCAGAAGGTTCTCAAATGCCCCAGAAATATTCTCCAAGAAAATGTTGCCTTTCCCCTTCCTTTCCCTCGATCAGGAAATAATTCCAAATTCATCCAAATGTGCTTTTCTAATCAAAGGGGCCACTTTGTACGTCTGAATGCAAGGGGAGGGGATGGGAACAGGACTAAAACAAAACTCCTTCTCAGCGCTGCCTTTGTGAGAGCGATCTCCCGTGGCTAAATCCATCTGTGTTTCTGCTTTGGCAGGAGTGGGGGGATCTTCCCCCTGCAGCTGGGCTCTTCCCTTCAGAGGCTGAGCTGCTGCTCGGGGAGGAGGAAGAAGTGCTGGAGTAGCCCAGGTTTCTATGGCACTGTGTGCAGCAGCCGCTCTCCTTATCTTCCTAACTTGATCGGGAGAAATTGCTTTTGTCAATTTTAATTTCAGCTGAGCTGAGCAGGATAAACAAAGGGAGGTGCAGGAGAAGCAGATGGTTTGTCACAGAGCAGTCAGGAAGACTGTGCAGCTTTTTATAGCATATAATGGCCTTTCCTTACATCTAGCTATCCATCACCATGTAATTCCCAAAATAAACTGGGATTGTGAAATATAATACGTGAAGTAACCTGAATGTCACGGCAGGTCTGGAATATTGGGCCTGCGGGAGTTTTGGCCGTGGTGGGGTGCATTCACACAAAACCCCTTTTTGGGTTGGTGTTGGCTCTGGGTTTGGGAAGTCCCTGTGGTGGCTGCTGGTGCCACAGCTGGGGCAGGGCAGCTCTGGTGAGACCTTCTGCAGTCTGGGAGGTGTGGTGGTGGCACCAGCACTTCTCGGTGGAAGGGGATAAACGAGGGGTTTGTGTCTCACCCACAGCTCTCTCTCCTGGCCCAGGCAGGAGGTGGCTCAGGCAGCAGGGGAGGGAGATACCTCATGGCCCTGCTCTGCCTTTTCTTGCCCATGTGGGAGCCTCATGGAGCTTTGTTGTCCATGCAGGAATTGTTATGGGGGTGGAGAACGTGGGCTTGGCCTTCTGCCTGAGCTTGGGTGCTGCCACCCCAGGGAACATTTTGGTCATGGTGTGTCCCCTCTTGCCCTGTGGCACAGGCAGGGCTGGCAGGAGGCTGCCCGTGGCCAAGATGCTCCAAGGCTGCTGCTGTGACACCGTGTCCAAGCCAGCTGGGGAGATGTGATCGTTCCCAGAGCTGCTGCTCTCGGATGGTGACGCAGGCTGGTGGATATTTGTTTCAATAAGAACCATGCTGGTGTTTGCAAACCCTTTCAAATTGCTCTCAGCCAGCGCTGCTGCGTCTGGAGCGGTCTGCTCGCAGCAAAGCCTGCCGAAGGGCAGCTCTGGGGGAGGTGGAGGGAGCCTGAATCCCTGCCAGGTTTCCATCCCACAGAGCGTGGCGGGGCTGGAGCAGGGACGTGCTGCGGCTGCTTGGAACAACGGGCAGGCTGTCCCCGCTCCGCAGCGTCCCCATTAAAGCATCCCTGTGCAATTTCCAATAATGAGCAAATATGAAGAAAATCAAAGTATGTTTGAACTTCGTTAATGAACAGAAAGAGGGCTAAATGTTTCAAATAAGCTGTTTGCTGCAAATTTGCTGAATACCTAACCCAGCTCTGTCCGTTCCAGCTCAGGTCCTGCAGAGCCCAAAGCCATGAAAATCTCAGCTGGAATGACGGGAGCAGGCAGAGCCCGCTGGGCAGAGCTGCTGCTGGTGGCTGCGATTTCTGGAGACAGGGGTCTTATCCCAAATCCCAGCGAGGCTGTTCCACTTCCAGGTGCGGCAGGAGCATCCCCTCGGGGAGGACAGCAGGGGACAGTGCCTGTGCTGCTGGCCTCGGCAGCAGCCAGGAAAGGGGAGATACGGTCCTGGGCTTGGGAGAAAGCCGCTTAAAGGAGGCTCCCTGAGGGGTGGGCAGCCAGCTGGCACTAAAGAGGGTGGTCGCCGTGGCGTTTGTGCGCGCTGCAGAGGATGCAATGAGTGTTTATCAGCTCTGCCGATAAGTGAGTGTTTATCAGCTCTGCCGGCTCCGCGCTCCGTGCCAGCGCCCGGCGAGCGCGCAGAGCCGGGACAGCCAGCCCGCCTCGGTCGCAGTGCCAGGCGGAGTTCCAGCCCAGCCTTTTCGCTCTTCAGGGCTGGAAATCTGACCTGGGTCCCGGCTGGCTGCCCGGGCCTTCCCCGATGGACAGACGGACGGGGAAGGACAGCTGAGCCCGCACCTGCACCTCTGAGCTGGGCTTAGCCCGGCTTAGGCGTGCCCTGCGAGGGGCTGCGGGGTCCCCAGCTGGTGCTGTCTCCTCTGGGACCCTCAGCTGCCCCCAGGCCCCCCCGGCCCCACAGCCCATTAGCTGGTTAATTAGGGTGAGCGATGCTGGCAGGTACGCGTCGGCCCTGCCACCAAGGGCGTGCTTTCGCGTAGTGCCGCTCCTCACTCTGACGCAGGGTCCGGGCTGTAATTGCTGCTTTTCCCTTTGAACGTGGCGCCTGCCTTAACCCGAAAGGCTCTTTGTTCCCTGGCTGCAGGAGGGCTCGGTGCCCGGGTGACAGCCACGGCTCGGCTGCAGCAGGGTCCCGGGGGTGTGAGGAGAGCCGGGGAATCGCAGAAGGGATCGGGGTGGAAAGGACCTTAAAGCTCCTGCCATTCCAACCCCCTGCCATGGGCAGGGACACCTTCCCCTGGACGATGCTGCCCACAGCCACTTCCACCCAGGTCTTGGATGCTTCCAGGGACGGGGCAGCCACAGGGCAGCCTGTGCCTCCCCATCCTCTGAGTAAAGAAATTCCTCCTTACACCTAACCTGAGTCTTCCCCCCCAGTTTAAAACCATTTTCCCTTGCCTCATCACTATCTGCCTGGGGAAGAGAAAAGTGTCAGGAGGGTGCAGAGGGAGAGCTACAGGAAACAGCCTTCTGTGGGATCCTGCAGGGCTCCCCACCGGTGCCAGGCCTGGGTCTCTGCTCCCAGCTCTGCCCATGCCCCGTGTCTGTCCCCAGAGCTGCCTCCTGCTGCTCCTTCCCCAGAGCTGGGGCGAGGGCTGCGATGGCTCCACGTGGCACTCCTGAGGCTGTCACATACTGGAGCAGGTCTTGCTCTAAGGGCAGCTCCTCCATCAGGTGGGTGTTATCCTTCCCCATGTGCCACCCTCGCTTTCAGGGGTGACTCGAGTCTGCAGAAATACAGAATCTCCCTCAAACAGCAGACCAGTCTCTTGGTCTTGTTTACATCACCTGTAAACAGGATGAACCCAGGGAACAGATCCACCTTTTACTGTTAATAGATCAAAATTATAGATGATCACAAAATAACAGCGTACAAAGTGCTTAGCTGATGTAAATTACTTTTTCCTCTATTTCCTTCCATTAGCCACCAGCCATTTACTCCAAGCAGAGCTCTGTCCCAGGGAAACACCCAAGCTGGATGTGGATGTGGAGCAGCAGGCTGGGTAAGTGCTGGATAAGATGGCACTGCTGATGGAATGAGATGAGATGAAGTGTGAAAATCAGAGGGACTAGGAGATGGAAGGTGCTACCTGTCATATTATCTCTATTTCTTATGAAAAAAGGCAGAAAGCTGTTTCTATCTGATTTGTGGTCTTCTGTCCAGGGTATTGCTTGCTCCAGGACAGAATTTGGCCTGCAGAGCAGCAAGGAAAGTTCATAGCATTGGCAACAACACTGTGTGATTCAGGAGTGAGCCCTTAAACAAGATTATTACTCATTTTACCAGGCACAGCTATCCATTACGGTTAATAAAACACTGCATAAGTGATTCTCAGCCTGATCCAGACAATATATCTTGTGGCCCAGCTGGGCTCACTTTTATCCTGAGCCTCACCATCAGGATATGTTGGCATCAGCAGACACCGAGAGATTGGTACCTGATGGCACAGACAGCCAAGATCTGCCTCTTCCCTTCCAAAGGGATGAGCGATGTGAGATGCTGCATGGTTCTGCTGCCACCTCCCCAGCACGTCCTTCTCTGAAGGACAGGAGACGTGCTGGCTGTGGTGGAACCTTGTCCCAGGGTTCTGGGGAGAAGGCAGACACTCCCCAGGCTGGCACCCTGCACCCTGCTCCAGGGCAGCTGGTGGCCTCTTGAGGGACAGAGCTTTGTGCTTTTGCCCTGCTGGAGCAGCACCTGCTGCTTTGGGGATGTCTCACCACCCCAGGGCCAGTGAGTGCTGCCTGCTGGGGCAGGGGAGGAGGAGCAGCCTGGGCTGCAGGAGAAAGGCTTGGTTGTGGCACTCCTGGTGGAAATGAGGCTCAGGAGCTCGCTGTGGAGCTGCACCTGATGCAGGGATGGTGACACGGCTGCCTCCACATGCCTGTGCTGCAGGAGGATAGAGCCAGCAGCCTGGCTGCATGCTGCCCTTTGTGTTCAGCATTCCACCTGCTCTGCCAGGCGCTGGGAACAGCTCGAGGAGTGCTGGGACAGCAGCAGGAGCTGGTCCCTGCCAGGACGCTGTTACCCCACAAATAAGGAGCAAGCCCTTGCTCTGCAGCGTGCCGGTGGCAGGCTGGGGGGCTCTGCTCCAGGCCATCCATCTGGCATCTTTTTGAGACACTGAACTCATTTTTTCCACCATGCCAAAACAAATCCTTGCAGACTATTAATCACTGGCTTGGAACAGCATCCACCCAGGTTCGGTTGTGATAAGATTTGCCAGCCCTTGTCTGACATCGTGTAGCCATTTCAAGAGGACATAATTACAGCAATTGTTAGGCATTTTTCTAGCTTTTTCTGCCTTCTCTCCCAGGTAATGCTATGTGAGGAATCACTTTCCCTGACATCCTCAGCTCAAACACCACTGCTCACCCGGCTGTGCTGCGGTGCAGGAACATCAGGCTCACTGCAGATCTCAGTTTGATGGGTGAAAATGACCCACATGGCAGTGCCGGGGGAGAGCTGGGGCTTTGACTGGGGGCATTCTGCAGTTTCCCTGTGTCTGCAGTGGCAGAAGTGGTGGGGATGCCAGGGAGGAGGGAACTGCACCGGGACTCTGCCTGGGCTGCCAGTTGCTGGGTGTGGGATGCAGCGTTGAAATGCCAAAGTCAAAAGCAGCGAGGAGCCAGAGCCAGGTTCCCTGATGTGGGCACCTCGGTGGGATGGAGCTGGAGCCTGGTGTCAGCCCCACGGCTGCTTCTCAGCTGGTGCTGGATCTCCATCGGCAGCTCTGGAGCCAGGACAAATTGCACAGCTGAGGAATGCTGCCGAAATCCCCCAGCTGGCACTCAGCGCTGCAGCAGGAGGCTGTGTATCCCAGAAATGTATCCTGCCTGTTGGCGTGCTGGGAAGGAGCCTTGTGGCTCAGGGGCAAAGGCAGATGAA
Organism: Chloebia gouldiae; assembly: GCA_003676055.1. Lineage (NCBI taxonomy): Eukaryota > Metazoa > Chordata > Aves > Passeriformes > Passeridae > Chloebia > Chloebia gouldiae. The sequence continues at coordinate 14,120,897 of QUSF01000018.1, read as the reverse complement.
TGTTTGGGAGCTCTCAGCGTTCTGCCAGTGCCAGGTATCTAGCTTGTGCTGGAAGATGGAAGAATTGCAGTGACTCCGACCCCTTGCATGGGGTCAGCAGCAGACTAAGTAGGAATGCAGGAATAAAGGGGGAGAAAAGTAGAAAGGGAAATGCAGAGCAAGTGATTCAGCTCTGCTCATGAGTGTTTTGAAAGATGGGAAGGGTGTTGCTGGAGCGGCTGTGCGGGGTTGGCTGAGCTCTGTTATCTGTGGAGCTGCTCAGACTGAGACACTGCACTGCTCTGTTCCACTAAATCACTGTCTTTCCCCAGGTGTCTTTATTCCCCGACCTTCACAATCTGTTTGTCCATGCGGAGACCTGGAGACTGAATTAAGATGTGCCGTTTGCGAGCAGGGCAGAAAGAGCAGAGATTGTCCCATCACCTGGGATAACCTTCACCAGCAGGCGGATCTCCTGCAGGGTTTGGCTGCCTCTTAACCCAGCGGTCCCTGGCTGCCGTGTAGAGCCCGGGGCCGTCTGCTGCTCACCTGTGCGGGGACCGGAGCGGGTCCGGCCCGGGGCAGGCGGCCAAGCGTGTGCGGGGCAGGTCCCGCAGCCACCTCCTGCCGTGCCAGCCGCACACATCCCCCCGGGCTTCATCGTCTGCCCTCCTCCTCTCCCCTCCCCGCTGTTAATCTTTGCTGAACGCCTTGTGCAGGCATTGCAGGGCAGTTAGCGCACGGTGATGTGTGTTCGGGGCCGGCGCGGGAAATGCGGCTCATTACCTGGAGTGGGGAATATTAAGCACTTTTCTCTGTTGGCCATTTGATCACAAGGTTATCCTGTTTGATGGTTTTATACCCTGGAATTGATTGCAGGGGAAATATTTAGCCAGCATGGCTGGAACGTGTGTCTCCCCACAGGCTGCCAGGCGCAGCTGAGCTACTGCACCGTGGGGAGCCACTCAGGGGGTGATCAGCAGCCCCCTTCAGACCTCCAGGTCATCTTTTCTTGCAAGATATGGGATTGAATCAAGCAAGCTACAGTTTTTTGGGTTTTTTTTGTGTGATTCTGCAGCAGCCAGTGGGACACAGCCCAGTGAGGTGGGGGAAAGGGCTGTTATCACTTATTGCAGCCCCCTGAATCATGCAGCATTCTTTGCTTCATGTCTCAGGTCCAGGGAGACCTTAGAGCCCCCTGCAGCACCTAAAGGGGCTATAGGAGAGCTGGAGGGGGATTTGAACAAGGGCATGGAATGACAGAGCAAGGGGAAATGGCTTCACACTGACAGAGGATAGATTTAGGTTAGATATTAGAAAGAAATTCTTCCCTGTGAGAGTGGGAAGGCCCTGGCACAGGGCACCCAGAGCAGCCATGGATACCCCATCCCTGTGAGTGTTCAAGGACAGATTGGACAAGGCTTGGAGCAGTCTGGGATGGTGGAAGGTGTCCCTGGCTGTGGGGAGGTTTGGAACGAGGAGATCCTCCAGGTTCCTTCCAACCTGGAGGAAGGGAAGGTTCTGTGGTGCTGGCTGCCCTTCCCTGCTCTTGCCCCGTGCAGGTTCTGGCAGGCAGCTGCCTCCCAGCTCCTCGCTGTGCCCTGTGCTGCTTTTGTTCACACAGGCTGTGCCTGCCTGGCTCCTCAGGTACCTTCAGAAAGCACCATCCGATCGTTTCTCCCCGTTCCCCACGCTGTGCTGCCAGGCAGGCTGTGGAAATTGGGAGTGGGTCCAGCAGGCTTCCTCTGGACTGACACCAGTTTGGAACAGGGAATTAGCCCTGCACCTGTCACTTTTATAATATAGGCTTTAAATCTGATTATGACTGCCTGTCTGGCTCTGCATTATGTGCTTCGTGATTATTCAGCATTATGTAATCGTCGATAAAAGATGCTGCATCAGTAAAAGTGAATTAAACTATTGAGTGATAGGAGTTTATCGGATTCCTCAGAGTGATGTTGTCCTCTCTTTGGCACTTTAACCTCTTCAGAGCAAGGAGTGTGCCAGACTCTGCCCTTGCTAACAGCCAGGAAACCCTGCTGACTTGGGTGGAATTGCAGGAGTACAAATAAAGTTAGATTTCAGCTTAGAAAGACAGTTTTTTATAGTCTAAAGACTCAATACTTTACAGCAGCAGTCTCTTATCTGCATTATGTGTGAACTGCTAACAGAGTTACCCAGACAGACGTCTGCAAGTCCTGCAGATGCTCAACAAGGTTTGGCTCTCAGACGGGTGATGGGCAGAGCTGGCTGGGATCTGCTTATTCCAAACCCTCTTGAGAATGGGCACTGAATTCCCATGAGATGAAAAGAAAAAAAGTCTTTAAATCTAAGCTGAATACTTTGTCGCATTTCCCAAACACTCCCCTAAATAGAAAAACTTGTATTTTTCTCCATTTAAGGCTTCCCTTTCTCATCACACAGTAGATGTTTCTTGGCTGAATGGTCTGGGGATTTTGCTCTGAATTTTCCTATTTCTTCATTTCCTTTTTCTATGCTACAGGTTTTCTCTTTTTCTACTTCACTGTGATATTAGCAACATTTCAAGGGGAAGAAAAACCACAAACCTAAACTGTAACTCCTGACACCAGATACTTTGAAAAGCTTTCAAGTTGTGCAGAACTGGATAAGCAAAAAAAGGAAAAAAATAAACCTACATCATTTATTTTACTTCACCTAGTAGCTAAAAGAAAAGGTGCTGGAAAGGTGAAAAACAACACTTCAGAACTGAGAAACTAAAAGGAAGGTTCTGAAAAATTAAAAAGATAAAGTTCTTCTTTGATGCTTAAAACAAGTTTCCAATTTTCAGACTGTGCTGTGCATGTTCTCCCCAGTTCTGCAGCGAGCTGGGGTGCTGGGTGTGCTTTGCTCCCCCCTGGCTCCAGCTGAGGAGGAGTGGGGGCTCCAGCGGGTGCAGGGAGCTGGGGAGCCTGGGCTAGGAGGGGCACAGAGCTGGCACTGAATCCCCCAGCCCAGCCTGCCCTGCAGTCCCACAGCCCAGGAGAGGCAGGGATGGCAGCAGGAGCTGCTCAGGGAGCATATATCTGTGAGCAGGGGCCAATCCCCTGCTCGTCCTTTTCCCTCATCCCTGCACAAGGAATGTTTAATAACACCTTAGTTTTATATATACATGTTTCAGATGCTGAGATTTACTTTTTTGGCAGGGATGAGGGCTGAAGAAAAGTCATGACATTAGTGTTCAAACAAAGAGCTGCAAGCTGTACCTCTTACTTATAATTCAAAGCTTTCCTTACTCTACAGCGTGGGTAGAGCAGGATCTCTGTTCCGTGCTGCCCAGCCCCAGCAGTGAGGTGGGTGAACGACAGGTCCTGGTGCCATCCTGCTCCTCAGCCTCCTCCTGTGGCCCCTGGGATGATGCAGCTCCCCAGCAGCAGCAGGTGCTACAAAATGGGCTTGCAGGACCAGCTCCTGTGGGGATTTGGCCAAGGGCAACAAGGGCACCACGGTGCCAGCAGCCCCTTGCTGCCAGCCGGGCCAGCAGGCAGCGATGCTGAGGGCATCAGCAGGTGCAGTGCAACAGGAGCGCTGGGTTTGGACAAGCTAATTGTGTTGCAAGGAGTGGAGCGAAGCTTTTAGATTTCAGAGCCAACGTGTGGCATCTTTATTAATGCGCCTACTTGAGTTCCCTGGGACGCGATGTTTTCTCCTTCCCCTGGCCATCCATCTGAACTGATAATAGGACTATTAATCCATTTTGTTGACAGCACGCACAGACCTCCAGTGAGGCAGGAGATGGGGAAGAGGTGGGGCTGCAATCGATGCTTGTTTTGCTCCAAAGGGATCCCGTCACAGCCTCTGACAAACGGAGCAGGAGCTGGAGGTGAGCAGATGGAGCGTTAACCAAGGCTGCAGGTGGTGGGTGGCTGGCCAGCTGTGCCCTGCCTTCTCCTTGGTCAGCTGGAGAGCATCCTGCAGGAAAGCACTGAGAGATGAGATGTTCTACAGAAGCCAAACCTGGAGACCTTGTGCTCCAGGGCACGCCACACTGTTCAGGTTCTACACTCAACAACCTCATATCAGTTATTGACCCACTTCTAATCCCCCTTTGTACCCACACAGAGGAGAAGTTTCTCTCATTTCAGGACCTTTTCAGCCCTGCCTGGCTAGGAGGTGACTGGCACAGCATCCATTGTTTGTGATTTCCTTTATAGCAGCAGAAATGCGTATATGCAATAAATAAAGAAGTGCAGATCTTTTATAGGTGTGATCCATAAAGAAATATTTCAGTGCAAAAAGAGCTGGGAAATGAGGTGCATGTCTGCCCAGCTCTTGCTTCTTTGCCCAGCCCCTGCCAGTAGCTGATCCCAGGCGCCTTTATATTCAGACTGATCCTGTCTGGTTTTAAATATCTTGAGCCACAGAACTTTCTCCCTCCAGGGAACCACGTCGTAGTCTCATAATTTTCGCTGTCAGCAGAGGGGATTTTTTCCCCTGTGACATTCAACCTAAATGCTCAATTTCTTCATTTCCTGTCATCCCTTCTGGTGATGCCCCTTGTACTCCATTAAATAATTCCTTCCCTCCTTCTCTATTTACTCCAAGCAGATCTGTAAGGCTCTTAGTTTGTCTCCCCATGGACAGCTCTTAACCAAGCAATATATATATTTAAGCCTTTTAATCTTCTTTCAGAAATCAGTCTCTCCGTGCCTTTGATCATTTGTGTGGCTTCCCTCTGAACTGCCGCCAACCCGTCTGTGCCGAGGGAGCCGCTGCAGCCGCACCTGAGCCCCGCAGAGCCTCCAGCTGCCCTCGGGTGTGCGGGACCCAAACCCGCCGGGGCTGCTCCGTCCCGGCTGCCCCTGGGCACAGCAGCCTCCTGCGTCCCCCTTGCTGACCCCAGGCCTTTCCCTGGGGCGTCGCTCTGGATCTTGGCTTGGCTTGGCTTGGCTCGGCTCAGCCATCGCTGCCTGTCCTGCTGTCGCTCCGGCTCGCCTTTGCGTCCCAGCCGCGCTCGCTCACATCTGTCCACGGCACAGCTCCTCTCGCTGCTTCCTGCCCATATTTCTAATCTCACTAGGCCCTTTTTGTGTTAATTTTCTATGCTTGCTGGAGCTCACAGCACCTCCCAGTATAGCATCATCTGCCAAATTCATTAATGTGTAGTTTACTCCCTCTTTCCAGGTCATTAATGAGGGTATTAAATGAGAGCAGCCCTAACCTAGATCCCTGCAGTACCCCATAAAGACCTCCCCCTGCTTCTAATTACCCTTTGTTTATGATCCCTCAGCCAGGTTTTCAATCCACATGGCACAGTTCAAGTCATCAGAATTAATTTTTTCATGGAAGACCTCGACAGGGCTTTGCCCCCTCGTGTCGTCCCCACCTGCCAGCTCTCCACGTCCCACTGCCGCTCCCCCGTGGGTCACGGTGACCTACACTGCCGCTTTCCGGAGAGGAGAAGGCGCGCCTGGCAAAGGCTTTTTCTCTGCCGGCTTTTGTCCCGCTGCTCTGGAGGGGCCCTGCGGGAAGGAGGGGGCTCCCCTCGGCTGTCCCGGGGTACCGTGTCCCGCCTGGACGGGGGACATCTCCTGGCGTGGTGTCGCCGGAGGGAGGCTGGCCCGGGGGATGGAGTCGAAGGGCGGGTGCTGTCCGCGACCGGTGCCGCCGGAGAGGCGGTGTCCCCGGGCAGGCGGGATGGGATCACGGGGACGGCGTCTCTGAACGGATGCTGTCCCTGGCGGCAGCCGGTATCCCGGTCACCCTCTGCAGCCGGCTGCCGCCCGACGAGCCCCGCCCAGGCCGGGGGTCCCGGGGTCCTGGGGTCTCGGTGTCCTGTTGTCTAGGGGTCCCGGTATCCCGGTATCCCGGTGTCTCGGTGTCCCGTTGTCCCGGTATCTCGGTATCCCGGTATCCCGCCGTCCCGTTATCCTCGTACCCGGTGTCCCGTTGACTCGGTGTCCCGCTGTTCCGGTATCCCGTTGTTCCGGTATCCCGGTATTGCGGTGTCCCGCTGTTCCGGTGTCCCGCTGTCCCGCCGTCTCGGTGTCCCCTTGTTCCGGTGTCCCGGTGTCTGGGTGTCCCGGTGCCGCCCCCCGCGCGGCCGCGAGATGGCGCCGTTGTGCCTGGGAAGGCGCGGCGGGGCCCGACGGCGCGGCCGGACCGAGCCGAGCCGAGCCGAGCCGGGCTGGACCGAGCTGGGCCGGGCCGAGCCGAGCGGGACCGGGCGGGGCGCGGCAGGGTCGGGCCGGGCTGCACCAGGCCGAGCCCGCGGGGCGCGGCACCGCCCAGGCGTCGGTTCCCGATGCCAATCACCTAATGGGACCCGTGCCGCGGCAGAGGCACCGGACCCCCGGCTGCCCCCCACGCCGCCCCAGGCCGCCTGACCGCTGCCGACCGGCGGGCTGCGGGGCGCTTTGCCGACACCGGCCCCTCTGTAACCCCGCGGAGGGGAGCGGCGCGTTGGGAGGCTTCCGAGCCGCGACCCGCCGGGGTTCTTCCCTGTGTCACCTTCCCCCGGCCCTGTCCAGAGCCCCCGGGACCCTGCGGACGGCACGCGCGGAGACGGGAGGTAAGGCACGGGCACACGCACCGGGAACGCTTTATTTCATTGTTAGGAGGACACGGTACCGCGGTGGTTTCTCCAGGGATCAGCACGGTGCAGCGAGCGCTGCGGGGCTGGAGCCTCCCGGGGGCGTTGGGCGGTCCCGGGCCCCGCGCCGGCTCCCGGGAACACTGCCCAGCGGGCGGGGTCCTCCGGCCCCAGAGGGTTCAGTCTCTACTGAACGGGCTTAGGCGCTCCGCGGAACCCGGTGGTGCCCGCGGAGATCCGCCACCGCCCAGTGCGCACTCGCTAAAGAACTAACAGCCGGTGACCGCGGCCGCGGAGCCAAAACACCACTGCGTCCGCAGCTCCGGGGCAGCGGGACGGTCTCAGGGGGGCGGGGGAGAAGGGACAGCAGAGACAGCCGGGACAACGGGCTCCCGGCTTGGGCAGCGGCGCCAACCCGCTCCGCTCCGCTCCGCGCCCGTCCGCGCCGCCGGCCCCGCCCC
>QUSF01000018.1:14077462-14098081 GCA_003676055.1 Chloebia gouldiae | reverse complement strand
ACAGGGCACTGCCGGGCACAGGGCACTGCTGGGCACAGGGCACTGCTGCTTCTGTGTGCTGGTCACAGGGCATTGCCGGGAACAGGGCACTGCTGCTTCTGTGTGCTGGGCAGAGAGGGCTGTGGTGGCTTCTGTGTGCTGCACAGAGCAGCCTCTAGTGGCTTCTCTGCTGGGCAGAGCACACTCGGTGGTTTCTGTGTGCTGGACACCCCAGGGGGAGGCAGTGATGGAGGATGGGCAGGGGGGAGCAGCCAGCACTCACCTGTGGGCTCCGAAGCAGCCCTGACGTGTGGCCATGGGTGGATGTTTGGTCCCCAGACACTGCAGAGAGCCTCAGAAGTGCCCAGGTGGGGATGGCCAGGCCAGGCTGTCTGCATGTGGCCGGGAGGCTGGAGGTGGATGCTTGGCAGGAGGATTCTGAGTGTGGAAGTTCTCAGGGGAGGAGACACTTGCCTTCACAGAAGTTTTTGTAAAAGGTTGCTGGAAGCGGTGTTGGTGGCTGCTTCTCTGCAGGCAGCTGGCCCTACTGGGGGTGCAGCCCATGCAGGATGCCCCATTGTCACCACCTGCACACCTGGCACTGTGCAGGGCCCTGGCTGGCATGGGAGGGATGTGTGGGACCTGCCGAAGGCAGGGAAAGGGGCCACTCTGATCCACGCCATCCTCATCAGTTTCTCCTAATTCTTTGGCTTTCCTGTACATCACAGGCATCATTTAACGTCGCTTGTTTGTCTCTCTTTGAATTATTGTTTGGTTTTAAGCAAAACAATCAAAGGTTTGTCATGTTTCCTGCTTTGAACAGAATAACAAAGCTGAAAAGGCAGCTGAAATATTTATGGCTCACTCTGTTTTGTGTTCAGTGTGCTGGTGTAAATGCAAAATGCTACTGCTGAAGGCAGTGGAGCTGCTTCGGATTCATCCTGGAGCTGCAGAGAGCTGAGCCTGGCTCTCCTCAGGGCTGCTGGAGAGGGCTGTGCCGGGGGCCTGGTCCTGCTGTGGTTGTATTGGCAGAACGCTCACTGAGCCCTGGTGTTTGACTTCCACCGAGGCAGAACCAGCTCTGAGAGGTCGTGTACCAGTGTTGGCCCACACCAGTGACCACTGCTGTCGGCATGCTGTGGGCAGTGGTCTCTGAGGAATTCCTGTCTTCCTGGAGCAGTGTCTTCTGGAGAGGATTCTGGAGTGCATCTCTGGCTGGTGCCTTGCTGTGGGCACTGGAGCAGTGGAGCAGCCTGTCAGCCTGTGATTCACTGCCACCAGTGACAAAATCCATCACACGCTGGCATTCTCCAGAAGTGCGTGCTGGCAGAGGGAGGTCTCAGGTGCCAGGGAGGATGGAAGGAGCATCAGGAGCGTCATAACTCAGCTGATAAAGTTACCAGGCAGCTGCATGCAGAAGGCAGTGCTGCCCATGCTTCTCTGTGATACAGCTCCTGGGCTGGGATCTCATGGAATGTGCCCTCCAGAGATTTTCTTGCCTTGTTCACCCTCTTGTGAGGGACATGGGATGTTTGCTTCTCCCTGTGGCTCCAGCTCGCCCCATTTCCCATCACTTGTGCAGGTGAGATGCGCTGTGGAGAGCTGGTAGCTTGCCTGGAGAAAGAAGTTTGTCTCTTGCAATGAGTGGCCAGAGTGTCAGTGGAACAGAGCCCCGGGAGCTGGCCGAGGGCAGCAGGCAGCTCGCCAGTCCTGCCACGGCACCGACGGCTCTCGTGTGAGACCAACACGTCCTGGCAGGGTCTGCGCCCTCTCTGGAGGTGCTTCTGGACAAAAGGGCAGGATCAGGGTGTGGGGTGGAGAAATCCCAACGGGAAGCTGTTTGGAAGTTTAGTTTAGGGCGGGAATGTTGATGTTTTTTGGCAGAACCCCAGCGTTATGCTTCCAGCTGTTGCAGGCGAAGCTATCTTGCTGGTGGTGTGGGTTCTGTTGGCTTCTAAAAATCCCAGTGACCCCTGAGAGTGAGGAGGTTCATTGGAGCTGGAGTGGCAGCCCTGTCCTGGCGCGCGGGGTGACGCAGAAGCTCCGCAGCCGTGGTTTCTGTGGAGGAGCGTGGCAGCCCGGAGCCCCGTGCGTGTCACTGCCGGAGCCGCGCTGTGCCGCTGTGGCTGTGCAGGGTGCTATTGGCACACCTCGGGGTGCTGAGGAGTCAATAAACACACTCCCTGCCCGGAGTTTACAGAGCCAAAGCGCTCCCTGCAGCGCTTCCAGTGGCGCTTTGTCTGGGCTGCTGTGAATCGCTTCCAGTGATGAAGCCGCCCTTGTTTCCCCTGGGAGGCTTTATGAGGTGTCAGCATCGGGGAGATAGCATTGCTGCTCCACCTAGGAGTGACTTTTCCTGATGGGAAGGCAAAGCATGGCTTGATAACAGATAAAATACGAGGTAAACGTGTCTCTGGCAGTGTCACTTGGCATATGGTGGTTGTGGCTGAGGGTAAGCTATTGCCTCTGCAGACACGTGCTGCCCCAGCAGCGGTGGGTTTGTGATGTAGCTGCTCTTTAACGTGAGCCTCATTTATTTTAACAGTCAGGAGCCTTGAAATAAAAGTCCCCAAGGATGGCTTGTTTGTGGAGCTTCAGGAAATGTTTCTTGTAGTGCAGTGGCAGGTCTCGGGGCTGGGAATAATTGGGTTTGTTGGTGCTTCTCATCTTTCCCTGATGATCTGAAAAGGATTAGACTGGTGTCTGTGGGGCTGCAACCCTGCTCTGAGGATGCAAAAGAAGTTTGAGACCAGCCTTATAAAGCTTTTCCCTGTGGGTGGGGCTGGGCTTGGCTGTTGGCTCTGCTTGTGCCAGGGTACGGCTGCCAGGAGAGCATGGGGAGGCAGAGGGGGATGTCCCGGGGTGCTCTGCCCTGCTGGGAATCAGGGTCCCACTCAGGAATGTCTGCCCACAGCCTCTCAGCATCCTTGTGGCTGTAGGCACGATGGCAAGGAGCGTTTGTGAGCAGCTCTGGCAATGGTGGCAGGCAGCAGAGCCTTGGCCCCCGTTAGTGTTTGGACTTGTTTTTGCAGCAGGGAGAGTGGGACATGTTGGAGCTGCAAGGGCATTGCTGCTCAGAGGCTTTGCTGCTGCTGAGAGGTCTTTTTTATCTTCCTTGAGCTGGAGGAGAATCAGCTTTGAAACCAAAAGGGCTTGTTGTCAGGTTTTGCATGTATATTGCTGGGAGTTGTACCAGGAGATTAAAAATCAAAATTAGTAGGAGCCATTAGGCATCTTCCTTGATAAAAATGCGTGTGGCATTGGGGTGGTGTGGAAATTGGTCTGAATGCCGAGCTTTTTAGGATCCAGGGGACATGACTTGCATGTAGAGCAGCCACCCTTGGGTAGCACTTACATGCCTGCATTTTGACTTGTTGGTTTGAAAGGTAAACAGCATGTGTGTGATGGCTGTGTCTGTGTTCCAGAGGCAGTTCTACACCCCAGATTTGCCCCGCTTTGGGGGATGATGTTCCTTTGCTGCTCCAGGATGGGGAACACGGGGGCAGCAGCTCACTCTGTCCCCAGAGTCACCGCGGTGGCAGGACCTGGCATGCCAGAGGCCAGGAGGTGTGACATGGGAGCAGAGGGAGGCTGTGTGTCCCAGGGTGGAATTGGCAGGGAGGTTCTTTCTCTGTTTGCAGGTCGAGATGACCCCGAGGTTGTAAAAAGTCTTTCTCTCCCAGCCCCACAGTGAAAGGAGTGGGAATGGGCAGGGTTGGCTTCTCAAGGTCGTTTATTTTCTCTTACCTATAACATGCTCCCTCAAGGAGCTGAGCTCTGTCCAGCAGGTCAGCCTGCAGCAGAGTCCCACCTCCTTGGGGTGGTGTTACCATTTTATACTAAAAACTACCTGTACCATGTTTACAATAACGTGCCAATATCTATCATTTATGTTGGACAGTGTGTCTGTACCTTAAACCAACAGAAAAGTGTCACCATCACAGCAAGACATGGAGGGCAAGAAGAAGGAGGAGAAGGTCAGGACACTCCCAAATCCCTCCATCTTGTCCCCTTGAACCCCATTCTAAAACCCCCAAAATTCTACTTTTCCACCCAGTAGTTGGTTCAACTACCACACTACTCAAACCCTTGTGGCTTGTAATTCCTCACACAAAGTTGGCAGCTTTTCCCACGGGCTGCAGTCAAAGCCACAGGTGTTTCTGACTTTGTGCCAAGGGTTTTTGACTTTGTGCCCCCTGGCAGGGTGTGGAGCCAGCCAGGGCAGGCAGAGGGATGTGCTGGGCTCCCTCAGTTCCTGGGGTCCAGGATGGCTCCGTGCAGGCAGTGTTGGCAGGGAAGCAGCGCTGGGAGCAGAGCGTGGATCAGGCGTGGCCCTGCTCTGGTCAGGCCCACTGGAGGAGGAGAAGGTCAAGGAGGAGCAGCCTCTGGTCCAACAGGACCCACACCCCCAACAGCTCCCAGAGCTGTGGCCATCCACAGCCTCCTGAGCTGATGGCCACCATCAGTAAGATGGGGAATTACTGGTTTTAGTGATAATCCTGGTCTAATCCCCCAACCTTGATACACTCCCACATAATCCTCACTCACACTGATTTAGCTGGGGCTCCTCGTGGCTGCAGGGATTATTTGAGGGAGCAGCAGTTGCAGGATAAGGCCCCCTTGGTTTCAGATCTGCTTTGTACTACCTGGAAAGCGTTCTCCTCGCTGTAGGAAATGGTTTTCTAAGCACAATAGAGCAATTTTCATTTCAGGCACCAGCAGCAGCTTTTGCTCTGGCTATCTGGCGGTGTTAACTAAAGCACATTTCTACAACACACAAAGATTTTTGTTTTGTAAGAAATGAAATCAGCGTGGCTGTTTCTCTTTCTCTGTCATTTCTCTACTTGTCAATTCTTTCTTCCCCTCCAGCTTATCCTCCTCTTCTCTGCTAGCCTTAAAAAGCCCCCAAAGTGTCTGTTATAATCACATTTTGTGTGTTACAACCAGAATGAATGTACTCACTTTAATATGCTGGGTTTGAGGAAATCAGTTTCTGTCTGCTATAACAGACAATTTGTTATAAACCATGCCATTTAGAAGTGAAGGGCCTCGCTTTAGTGCAGCGCTGGGGAAACGTCATGATGTGTAATTGGAAGGGATTTGGCTTGCTTCTGAGTAATGCTGTGTATAGAGCAGGGAAAAAGGGGGAAAAGGAGATGATTTCCAGCCCGCAGAAAGTTTGCAGCGTTGAGACAGGCCGGGCTGATGGAATGAGGCTTGTTTTCAGGAGCGGTAATAACTACAGCGTGATCAGAGATGATGTTCCACTGGTGGGAAGGCTGACTTCGCAGGCAGCGCTGCCAGTCTGGTTTTCTCCTTGGGAGGTCACTGTAACTCAGCACTTTTTTGTGCCTGCGCGGCGACGCACCGCGCCGGGTGAGCGCCGGGCACGCTCTGCCCGCGCCCTGCCGAGCCCGAGCAGCCCTGCCTGGGAGCCAGCCCAGCCTCTGCCCCGCAGGAGCCCCCAGGCAGCAGCGGTGCTCTCAGCTTCGGGCTGCTCCCCTTCCTTGGGATCAGCTCCTGGGCCGCCAGCGCCGCTCTGCATTGCCGGGGACCAGGGCTGGAGCGGTGGGACCCCCAGACCTCCCTGTCTGCTGCCCCCGCTCGCTCCAAACCCCAGCAGGTCTCTCAGCTTAACTGCTCCCGGCGTGTTCTGTGTATCGCTGTAGGTCCCCTGACCTCTCTGAACATCAGAGGCTGGCATTATGGAAATCAGCAGCTCTTTATTCCATTCTGAGGTCAGCCCAGCCAAATTATACATCTCTTAATGTAATCGCTCCAAGCTGTTGTACGGAGAAATTCTCTTGAATACCTTGCAACAGGGATAAATACAGCAGCTCCCATTCATGTTTAACCGTGCCACGCTCCCTGGGTTTTAGGCAAGCCCTTGGTTCAACGCTCCTTGGCTTTTCCTAAGATCATCAAATCATTTTGGTTGGAAAACGCAGTTAAAACTGAGTTCAGCTAAGAGCTGAGCATTGCCAAGTTCCCCAGTAAAGGACACTTGTTTTGTATTGCTGATTTCACTCCATCCTGGCAGCTCTTGGCGCTTTCCAAGGCTTTTCTAGCCTGTGCTAGGGTCCTGGTTGGGAGGGACCAAAGGGGTTTGCTCCAAGGGTCCATGGAGGATTAGGGCTGGTGTGGCACTAGCTGCTTGTATTTAACAGCCAGACCTGAGTGCTCCCATGGATAAGATCATATTGTTATATATTACATACTGTATGTTGTATCATTTGTGATATCCTACATAGAATCGCAGGATCTATGTTTAGGTTGGAGATTTAAGATCGTCAGGTTGAAAGAGTAACCTAACACTGCCACGTTCACACTTCTATCCTTATGCATACAAAAAGTGTGTATAGAATTATTACATATTGCACCTAATTATGTGAGTGTATAATATGTCATATAATCAGATACATCTCATTTGTTTTTATGCTACTGCTTTGGGTTTTATGGTTCACTTTTACTGGAAGTGGAGAGGCTTTTCTTGTTTTCATAGAATCATAGAATGGTTTGGGTTGGTAGGTTCCTTAAATATTTCCTCTTGGGAAATTTGAATTTCTGATGCATATTTCTAATGTATAACTTGTGAAGTCTATAAAAAAACCTTTTGCAACTATATTTACATGGCAGATAAGAATTTTCTCTTAAATTGGGAAAGATCTCTAGTAAGGTTTTTTTTAAAATTTCATCAGAAGGATGGTCTTGCATGATACTTTATGGGCTTTCTTACAGCAGTATCCCAGTGAATGTGTGTTGTATCGAGTGATCTGAACTCTGTGGTTTCTCTCTCTCATTTCCTTTACATACAGCAGAGGCATCACTAAGGCCAAGTGCAGTAGCCTTTGAATAACCTTGTGTGCATCTGCTTGGCTGGGTGGAAGAGCTGTGTTTTCCAGCTGCCATTTCCTGAAGTCCCTCCTGAGGGCTTTGAGCCAGAGAAGCTCCTCAGCCAGGTGCCCTTCCAGGTCCTTGGGCTCCTGCCCTCACTGACCATGCCCTGCTCAGGCCTTTCCTAAATTCCCATCAGCCAGCAAGGGCAGAGCCATTGTGCCCTGCCTGCTTCCATCCCCAGGCTTTGCTGCAGGCTGTCCAGGGATCAGCCCTCCATCCCTCTGGGAACCCTCTCTCCTCCATCTCTCCTGGGAACCCTCTCCCCTCCATCTCTTCTGGCAGCCCTTTCCCCTCCCTCTCTCCTGGGAACCCTCTCCCCTCCGTCTCTCTTGGCAGCTCTCTCTCCTGACCTCTTGCCCGCTCTGGCAGCAGCTCCTGCCCTTGTGTGAGGGCTCAGATGGGTGGGACCCCCAGTCCTGCCCACTCCCCCTCTCCTGCCAGGCTGCTTGTGGGGCTGGCATGGCCTTGCTTCAATAAATTGTTAGATACTGTTCCCAGTAGAGGCTATAGTTGAGTTCCAGTCATTTTCTGTTAATTAAAATACAGGATGGTCTTATTTGTAGTATAAATAGTTGTAATCTGTGTACTTATAAGTGTAATTATAATTCAAATTAGAGCGTGCTCTGAATTGGTGATGGGTGGGGTGCTCTGCAGGCAGCGCTGCCCAGGCAGGGCTGTGCTGGGACTTGTCCCCTGGGCACCCCACAGTTCAGTGCCCTCTGTCCCCAGGAGAGCATCACCCAGGGCTCAGCAAAGGGACACTGGGGCTGTTGGCAGCTCCCAATTTCACTGTTCCTGCTGGGGCAGAGCCCATCTGTGGCACCTGTTGGAGCGTTTGCTGGGGAAGAAGCACACACATCTCTGCTTCAGTGTCTCCCTCTAGCTCCTCGTCTAAATTTGGAGTGAAGTAATGCCTTATGTCAGCTGGATAAGTGATTTGTGCTGAGCCTTGAAGTGTCTCCGTGTTCAACAGGAATTACAGTGAATTCTCCTAGGCCTGGTGAAGGCTGGGGTGCAGCTGATGCTGCAGCAGGCAGGTGTGTGCCAGGTATTGCACTTCCTACACCCCCTGATGGAAACTGAGCAGCCACAGGTAACGCCAGCACTGCTCAGCGACACCCAGGACAGGCAGGTCGGTGACAAACCCTGAGGTCAAAGTGTGTTGGAGAGTCATCTGTAGATGAGGTCCTCATCTCAGTGCCCTGTTGAGGCCCGGGTGTGAATCCTTGGTGTTTCTCACGGGGATCTGGAGCTTGTTGGATTATACCATCGTTTGTAATGGCAGGTGTATGCCACAGGGCAGCTTTTCAAATTCCCGTGGTGGTGGATTGCATTAACCCATCCTAAGTCAGGTATGTAAAATTCCATTAAGTGAAACCCCTCTGGCATTTTCTCACCCGTGCTGGAGCTCTGCAGGCTATGCTAATGCAGTGTGTTTGCTCATCTATTAGAAGGATGATGGCTTTAAAATAATAACATTTGTCTTTGGCAGCAGACCTACAATAGTGCACACCGAGTACAATTTTGTGAAAGGCTCTGCAGATGTTGCCTCATTCAATCTGGGTCAAAAAGAGTGCTTAGAATCATAAAGGTTAGAAAGAGATCAAATAATTCAGTGGTTTTATTGCTGAATAATGTACTTGGAAAATACCATTCACCGTTATTAGACTAAGTGAGTACAGAAAACACAGGACTCAATAGTCATTTCTCAGTATTGGCTGATTTTACTGTTTTTATAATGTAGCTAAATTCCCTGTTATTGATTCCAGCATCGATTATCGATCTGGAAATGTAAATGTAAGTGATGGTGGGAGCACATGGAAGTTGGACAGTTAGGGAATTAGTCTTCCTCTTCCCTGCCGTGCCTGGTGGTGGGCAGCACACGCTGCGACAGACTGGTGCTGGTTTGGGGGAGCTGTCAGGCTTTTGAGAGCTGTTTTCACAAGTGAAGATGAAAAACCAGGAAAACAGCCATTATGTGTGTTCTTTTCCATGCCTGAGAGCTTATGTAAACTTGCTGAGACAAACCCAGATGGGCTGGGACGCCGGCACGGGGATGGGGCTGGAGCCCGCGCCTGCGCCTCTGTCACCTGCTCCCTGCTGGACTTTTCATATTCAGATTCACAGCTGGATGCTCTGGCAGGGACCCAGCTCCGGCGATGTTCAGTAAGCAAATCCTCGGGGCTGTGCCTCAGATACAGCACCCGAACCTGTCTGCCCCTGAAACGCTTTACAGGCGGCTGTGAGCGCTTCCTCTGCCTCCTTCCTTCCTCCTTTCCTTTCCTTTCCTTTCCTTTCCTTTCCTTTCCTTTCCTTTCCTTTCCTTTGGCTGTGCCTAGTGCAGTGCCACTCTTGGGCTGAGACTCTCCCTGGACATTTTGGGGATTGGGTCAGTGAGAGAGCAGACCTGTCCCATCTGGGCTCTGTGTCCTGTGCCAGAGCTGGCATCACTGTGGGAGCCACAGGCTCCTGCCGGGCTGGGGCTTGCTCAGCCATGAGGTGGGTTCCTTTTTTTTGAGGAAAAAAAAGAGATGAATTTTGGAATACGTTAATTTCTTGTTCCCTGCACCTAGTTGTTGTCAGCATTAATATGCCATTAACACATGCTCATTAGGAGGAGAATGATTGTACCCTGCAGAGTATGGGGGAAACCTTCATTAGGCACTAACATATTGAACTGAGCTGCAAACTTCACTTGGGAAAACTGGGGAGTGTTCTGCTCAGGCATCAGGTTTCCCTAATTTCTCCTTCTGCTCTGATAAAAAAAAGCACCTCATCTTCTGGCATGTACTTTTGGTTACAAATGGGGAGGATGTGCAGCCCGGTCTCAGGATCCACGGCTGAAACCCTTCTGGGACCTCAAATCCATCTTTCCCCAGATCTAAAACTTCCTCATCAGTGCTTACTTTGCCATGCAGAGAGGACGCAAGCCCACGTCACCCCTCCAAGGGCTCTGTTGGCTCTTCAGCCTTAATGAGATGAATTCTTCACGGAGCTGGGAGATGCTTGAGGAACAGATTTGTTGAGAAAGGAGGTGTCATTTCTACATCCTCACTTTTCACACTGTAACGACGTTTTAAGCGTTCATCTGGCCTTGCTGCCTCCAGTGTGCAGCCATAACCTGCCATGTGTGACAGGGCAATTGCTCGCCCTGGTAATGACTGCAGCCCTTGTTCCTGTTTGCCTGGCAGCTCGGGGCGTGCGCGTGCTGCTCCCTTAAAGTCAATCAATAAGAATAATTGCAAGTTCAGGTGGGGGTGAGGGAGGAGGGGGCCCTAGCAGAGAAGTATTTGCCGATTAAGACCCTGTTTACGTGCAGATGCCTCCGTGATAGGTAACGAGGGATGGACAATAAGGACCGTATGTGGTATTTAATCAGAATTTATTCTAAATGTAGTGATTTCATAGATTTCAACAGAGCTGACAGCTGTCCTCTGTGTTAGAAGTGGATGTCCTGGCTATGTCCCTGCCCCACTGCCCTCTGCCCTGGGGTTTTGCAGGATTTTTCAGTGTGGGTGCAGTGTGGTCCCATCCTCTCTTGCCTCTGTGTAGCCAGAGGGAATCAGATAGATGAGTTTTCACCAATAAACCTCAGCAAAACAAAAATGGCATTTGGCTGGCCTGGGCTTGCTGTTGTGAAGGTAAATGAGAGCAGAGCCCAGGCAGGTGCTGGAGGAGGTGGCTCCTTCTGCAGCCAGCAGCAGCCTCAGGAGGAGCAGTGCTGGGCTCAGCAGCACTGCAGGACAGTCCCCGATTGCAGGGTGTGCTGCAGCTGCAGCTCCCTGTGGAGACACCCAGACTGCAGCTTGGGGGGCTTCTTGCTGCAGAGGTGAAGACAGAGAGGGCTGGGACTGTCCACCCCAAGCTCACGTTGCCTTTGGTGATCTACCCCCCTTATGTCATTGATCCTAAACCTCACGGAAGCATGCCAAAACCAGACAGGTGATCCATGGTGGTCTGTCCTTGTCAGGGAGGGAAATGAGCTGGTGAGGTGAGATACCAACATGTGACAGGTTGGGCTTGGAAGCTTTTTGGTGTCTCCCAGTGCCTCTGTTCGAGGACCATCTCCTGTGGTGGCCAAGTGGCCACTGCAGTGGTTGAGGAGCAGGCTGGTGGCTGTCTAGCTCAACCCAGCTCATGGGTGTTTTTTGTCTCCCTCCCATCCTGCCACGCTGTCTGCAGGCAGAGCAGCCACAGGCTGGATGTAATCCCAGCTCTCCATGTTGGAGATGTGGCTGTGTCCATTTGCTGGATGCTGCGTGACTCATGTAATCACCATGCGAAATGCATCATTCATAAACTGTTTAGTGTGACCTTTTGTACAGTAGCACTAATTATTATTATCACAGAAGCCCAGTAAACTAGACTAGTAATTATCAGGGATTTATTTGAATGGACAGCTAAGCTATTCTTGGCAAGTTAGTCAAAGCAGTTGTCATGACAGCCACACAAATGTGTCTTATGAGTTGGGTTAATTAGGGTAATTAATAACTGTTGTTTTGCCCTTTTTAACAAGGTATTGCTGAGACACTGTCAAAAAATAGCAATTGTACCTAACAGAAATAGTTTTATTTTAGCAGCAACCTTCACATCACAAAATAAAAGTAGTAAATACCTGTTGTGTTGTTGTTTCACCAAGAAATGTGTCATCCAACCTTGTCTTTGAGAAAAAGCAGGGGGTCAGAAGCTCTGCTGTAATTTTTCTGCTGTGTTTCCCCTCCTGGGCCATATTACCAAGAAATTGATCATCATCCTTACTGATATTTTCATTATTTATTGTGATGCTGCGCTGCACCGAGCTGTTGTCACAGAGGTCTCTGCCCTGCCCGGCTCTGTGCAAGGGGTGAGGGCAGTCCCAAGGTGCTCCTGTCAGCCGGAGCAGGCTCCACAAGGACTTAAAGGCAATTTTAAAGTTGTGACCATAAATTATAGCTGTTTTGCTGATGCATCGTCACCATCGTCATCAGGACAGCAGGTGCCAAACCGCCGCGTCCTCGCTCAGCAGAGCATCTGCTTCCTCTGAGAGGAGGTTCTGCTGAATAAATGGATTTGGTTCTCACAGAACCGTAGAAGATCCTGAGTGGAAAGAGACCCACAGGCATCATGGAACCCAATGCCTGGCTCCCTCCAAAAACAAAACCATGATTGTCATGGTTGTTGATATTGAGTAATGGTGGTAATTAAAGCTCTTAATAACCAAATAGCATCAAAAAGCCTCAGAAGGAAAAAAAAAAACATAGTCCCCATCTCGGGGAGCACCCTGGGCACCCTTGGTGGCCTCACAGTGGGTTGCAGCCTGTGGTGGTGGTGGTCCTGTCCCACAGCACTGGGCTGGGTGCTTTCCAGCACAGAGCACTGGCTCCCCAAGGACTGCATGATCTGGTGCTGATTATTAAAAATGACCCAAGATTATGGATGCAACTGAGGAATATTACGTAAGTTTTGTAGAAAAATGACCTGAATAGATGAGTGAAGGCTCTGGCTGGTTCTCCAGCTGCACTGAGCTCTGTCTATTTATATCACCTCTGGGCTTTCGAAGCCTTCTTTTAACTAAAGCTCATTTGATAACACATGTCTTTTAAAAAGAAAATAATAATAATAAAAAAAAGAGGAATAGAAAAAGAAAGAGGGAAAGGAGGAAAAAACCCTAAAGAAAAACACCTCTATGGAGAAGGTAGGGATTTTAATGAAGAAATATTTTATACTATTCTCCTACAACCTTAGGGCTAATAGCCTGGAACTGGTACTTTGGCTCCTTAAAAAGCCCAACAAGACAAGCCAATTACGGCCTCTGAAACATTTTTATTTTTAGTTCCTTGTAATAGCAATTTATCCTCGGCTATGGTACATTAACTGGAAGGAACAAGAAGTAGTAAGGTTTTGGCATCTTTGTAATAACCAACGGGCTGTGTTTACCAGGCTGTTAATAATGTGGGGTGCTGTGGGCAGGGGAAAGGGCAGTGTGGGGATGGAAAAGGGCATCCAGCACCGAGATCCCCATCTCTGGTGAGCGCTGTATTGTCATTCAGTTCCCTACAGTTTGTTCTGGGAGAGCACAGGCTCCTCTTAGCTGGAATTCCTCAGTTTCTGCTGCCCCAGAGCTGGTGGCCTGGCTCAGAGGGGAGGAAGGGCCCTGCCAGGGTGTCCCCAGGGATGCTGGAGCTGGGGGCACCCTTGGGAGGCAGTGGGTTCTGAGAGGGGCTGAGCTGAGCAAAGCCAGGCTTCACATCCACTCCCCGGGGCAGTGGGAGGAAGGCCGGTCCTGATCAGATTCAGTCTCATGGCTGCAGGGTAATTTTGTGGGCTGGAGAGCTGCGTTTTCCTGCACAAGGAGGGAAAAAAAAATTAAAATAGGGTAAAACTGGTTTTGATAAAGAGTTTTGTTGTGAGCGAAATCCCCTCGAGGCTTCGAGTGGGAGCTGCCTGAGGCTATCCTGATTGCAAGCCTTCCCATGCAATTCCAGATAAACAGTGTGCATGATAAAACCATGAGCACAGCAGGACAGAGTTTGTCTGGGTTTGATTATCTGCCAGTGTGGGGGGATTTGAGCTGAAGCCAGGCAGGAGCTGCTGCTGCAGGGGCTCCACGCCAGGGCTGGGTCTGGATGCCCGTGTGCCAGGGGCAAGCGTGGGACCTGATCTGGCCTCTGGTGCAGCCGTGGGAGGAAGATGACTGGGGGGTGTGAGGTTGGGAAGCTCCGTCTGCTTGCCCAAAAATCAGAAGAAATGGGGTTTGCCCTGGAAAACAGGGCAGGACCAAGGTCCCTGTGGCACCTGACTGCCCCAGGGCTTGTGCATTCCTGGGGGTGCAGCCCATCAGCAGCAGCATCTCACGCCTTCCCTATTTTTAACTCAGCTGCAATGATTTTTGGGTTTTGGTTTTTCTTTTTCCTTTTTTTTTTCCTTCTTTTTTCACTGACAAATCTGTGATTTCTTCTGTTCGCTACAAAATGCATCGGTCTGACCTGCCACTCCAGAAGGTGAATGACAGGGAGTTTTATTTAGCCCTAGAGATGGGAACATTTAAAAAAAAACTCTTCTGTTATATTTGTTTTCATTCCTAATGGCAGAAGGCAGGGCAAGGACAGTTCTGAAGGTTTTTTTAACATATCTCTAAGTCATGCCCCATCACCTTGGGCCTGCTGATTAGATCCAGATTGTTTCACTCACTGCTTAGGGAGGGTGTAGTCTGTGCTGGGAGCTGCATGTGTGGATCCCTTACACATCTGAAGCATCACCAGCCTCCTAGCTGCTCTTGGCCCCCGTGAGAACATGTCTGTATGCTCCTCTCTGATTGCCTGCCCCATTTTTTGGGTCAGTATTTTGCTTTTCAGTGGATTTTGAGGAGTGGTGCCAAGCAGGTATCTGCTGTGATGGTCCCAGTGGAGGACCCCTGTGCTGTGCCTCCCAAAAAGCTTTGGGGTTATAGATGTGAATGTAAGGCAGGTGTTTTAGGATTGCATTTTTGCTCTCGTAACCATACTGTAGATTTCTGATCTGCTGACAAATCCAACCGGGTGACACTATTTGTGGCTTTGTGGGGTGTAATTTTGGCTTTGTTATGTGTTGCTGCTCCTGGATTCAATCTGGGTTTTTAATCCTATACCTCTTTTTCAAAATCACATCTCAGCAGCAGCTTTTCTCTTGCCTCCCATCCATTTCCAAACAAAAAAATGACAAAGCCTGTATTTATTTGGGGAGGGGACAGGGGTTCAGCATGGATTAGTGGGATGCTTGCACTGTGATGCAGTCTGGCTTGATACTGCTGCTTAGTCTGATGAGAGGAGTGATGCTAAAGGTTTAACTCTCCCAGTGATTTCTCTGCAGTGCTTTTTATTTCATCAAGAGAAAATGGAGGCTGGACTCAGTTCCTTTAGTGTTTAATAATGTCTATCATAACGGAATGCCCTTTATTTAAGCTGCAGTAGTAATTAGAGGCTTGGTGGTGTTAAGTAGCCATGGAGTCTGGCTCTGAGGAATGTTCATTGTACCTCATTAAATTTGGAATTACTACTTAAAAGGCCAGAAATAAATATTCTGTTTATATTTCGGGGATAGTAAATCTAAATGGATGCTGTGTTAGCACATCCTCGTCTCTGCTCGTTCCTGCTGAAGCGAGCGAGGCACTGCTCCAGTAGGCTTGGGCAGCAATCAGTCTGCAAAACAGCCTAACCCCAAACCCAACCCTGGTTTCATTGATCAAGTGCAGGAAAATGATCTGCTGTATTACATCTAATTATAAAACATCAATATCAGATGCTAAATGCACTTACTTTTGCAGAGATGCTACGTTGGTAGTTCACAGTTTGCAGTCTCCTGTATGAGAAGCTCTGTCAGCGGGCTGGGTGTGGGGAGATGGCTGCAGAGGGACATGCCAGAGGTCAGGTCCTGTTGTACATGCAGGAGAACCCAGTGGGAAGAAATGATGATGTCCGACTCAATTCAGAAGGCTGAATGATTTCTTTAGTATAACTATGCTAAAATACATTAATATACTATATAAAGGAAGATACTAAAACTACATACTACTTTCTCTAACTCTAACACAACTCATGCCCCTCTCTGAAAGTCCAGCCCCAGGTGGGTTGGATTGGCCACCAGGCTCAAACAATCCTCACCTGAATCCAATCAAGCACTCACTCCAGGTAAACAGTTCTCCAAACACATTCCACATGGGAAAAAAAGGAGCAGAAATAGAAATTGTTTCCTCTTTCTTTTCTCTCTGTGCACCTCTATGAAAAATCCTGAGAGAGGGGGAAATGTGCTGCCACAAGGTCCTTCCGGCTCTTCCAGGTGACTGGCTCCTAAATACTCTTTAAGAGCTGAATTGCTTCATGTTTTCCTTCTGTCTTGCCTGGGGCTGTTGGCAGTTAAAGGTGTGTCCTCTGCTCCTCTGCCCCTCCTCTGGCTTGTGCTCCAGTGCCCATGGAGTGGCTGGAGCGACCGATGGGCACCAGTGGCCAGATGGGTCCGTCGGTGCTGGAGCAGCGCTGGTGGCCAGCAGGGACAGCAGGAGCAGAGCTCCTCACGAGGGTCAGGCACTGCACCGGGTCACTGTCCTGGCCCCTGACCCTGCTCTGGGGCAGAGGAGGGCCACTAGCACGGGGCTAATTGGGGCAGAGGAGGGCCACTAGCACGGGGCTAATTGGGCAGAGGAGGGCCACTAGCACGGGGCTAATTGGGCAGAGGAGGGCCACTAGCACGGGGCTGATTCCCAGCCATCACACACAACGGGGGAATCTCTCCTGACGTCCCTTGAGATCGCTCCCAGCCCGGAGCTGGCTCCGGGTCCTGGTGGTGTGCAGAGGGTGGGAGAGCAGCCGTGTCACGGGGGGGAGAGCAGCCGTGTCACCGGGGGGAGAGCAGCCGTGTCACGGGTGGGAGAGCAGCTTCCCACTGCGCCTGCTCCCGGCAGGAAGGAGTCTCAGCCCGCTTCCTTATTTCCCACGGGCTAAATAAGCAGCTTGCTAAATGATAATGACTTTCCCTCATTGCTGATGCGTACTTCATTTGACCTGGTCCCTACTTTGAAATTTTCGCTGTTTCCCAAGTGCAGCTGGAGCGTTCTTATTTAATTTGCATGAATTCTGTATCACCCACAGTGTAATTCAAACCATAAGAATTAAATGCTGGTGAGATCTCCTAATAGGCAGCATCAGTTCTGTTGCAGATGCTGGAGCCTGTGATTGAGTGGCCCATGGAGAACAGGACTGAGGATGCAGAAGGACCAGGAGAAGTGGTCTTACAAGCCCTATCCTTCCCACCAGGGAGGCCCAGTGGACTTTTGGGAGCAATTTGCCATTTCTGTGGTCCCCAGTGATGCCTGCAGCACAGAGGGAAGGTCAGGAGACTGGTGCTCCAAGTGGAGATGTGCAGCTTGATGCAGAGGATGAGGAGCCATCGCGTGTTTCTGGAGGATTTTGTGAAACCCAAAAGGAGAGATGCACATTGCTGCCTTGGAGAAAGGTCCGCTTTGTTTTTTAATAATAAAGGGTGACATGCAAGCTTTATTAACAAGGCATGTAGGAGAAAAAAGGCTCAAGGGATAACCCTGAAAAAGTGGTGCTAAATGTGTCATTTTTATGAAGCTGATTTTCTGAAGAGTCTCTACATGCTTTGGCAGGAGGTTGCAGCAGGTTTACAATAATTTGTGGAAAGATAGAAATGTTTTCACCCTGAAGTGAGAAGAAGGGCAGAAAGCCCCCGCGTTGAGATGCTTTAGAGCCATCTTCTGAGACAGAGGCTGGCAGATGGATGGATACCTGTCACTTTGGGTCGGGAGAGATGGGCCCAGCTCCAAACAGCCATGGACTTTGCTGGGGGCTATGTGTGGACTGAGGAACCTTTATCGAGAGCCTGGATCCACATGCCATGGAGAGAGCTGGATTTTCACCTCCCCGGAGTTTGGTTTGAAAAATATCCCACGTCTGAAACTGCTGCAAAGAGGGAAGAGCGATAAAGAACCAGGTGCCAGGCATCTGCCCTGAGGTGAGCAGGCTGCAGGGACAGGCTGTGCTGCTGCCAGCCTGCTGGCACGGCCCAGGACACATCCCTGCCACCCTGGGGACTGCCCCAGCCAGCATCCTCTGCTTCTGCGTGCTCACAGTGCTGGGGAGCTGCTGCAGCCCGCTGCCCTTTCTGCTGGCACTTCCATCAGCGCCTCTTAAACCGCCTTTGGCTCTGCCAGGGTTTATTTCTGTTTTTAGGGCAGAGAGTGAGCAGTCGTTAGAGCAGTGCCCTGTTGCTAACAGACCTTTTGCTGTTGGGGAAGTCACTCTATCGATATCCAGGTCAAGAAGAGTTATACTGACGTTTGTACATGTTTTTTTTTTGATTTAATGGAATTGGCAGTCTTCAACCAAAAGCAACCGCTAGGGGAAAAAAAAAAAAAGTTTAATATTTCCTTCCTGATTGCTCGATTCGGAGTGTGTCTGTTGTTATATTTGTATTTGTGTTGCTAAGGCAGCTGTTAAAAGCATTTTCCAAATTAGGCACTGGTAAGCTGTATGGCAAGCCAGGGCTCTTTTTGATGGCACTGACACCAACATCTGGAAAGCAAGGACAAACCTGTCCCTGAGGACAGCAGCGGAGAAATGCAGGCTGAGGCCAGAGACTTCATGCAAGGTGTTACTTGAGCGTTTCCCAGTGTCTGGAGTGTATTGTTTATTCGTGGCACAGAGGCTGTGGGGCTCATCATGACAAGTGTGAGCATCCTTTCTTCAGTTACAGCGAGCAGGAGATAAGAGCTGGCAGCATGCTTGGGAGGTCCTTCTGTGCCTGGCTCGGAGCATGGAAAGGAGAGGCTGGACTTGGGGCTGGGCTCCCCTTTGATTTGCACAGGAGTGATGCTGATTAGTGAGAAAGTGACAGTTCATTTGCTTTTGCCAAAATAATGAAGAAGATGAGGGCCAGCCTCTCAGTGATGCACTTGATGAAGAGCACACTTTCATCGGTGCCATCCAGCCTTACCTTTTCTGTCTTCTTTGTGCTTTGACTTTGTTCTTTGGGTCTCATTAAGAGAGGGAGCGGATCCTTTCCCAATTAAAATGTTGACATGTTGAAGATGCTCTCCTTTCCCATCATTTTGCCTCTGTTTGTAAGTGGTTGCACCTTGCGGGATGAACTAGAATTAAATCAAGTGAACTTTGATTGAATAATGCAAGCTGTAAAGCAACCTTTCTCCATGAAAAATCTCATTTCTTTTTTATTTTTCTGGTTTGATCCCCTAGTCTGCATGGAGATAACCTTGACAGATAATCCCATGGCTAAGTGAAGAAACTGGGCTGGAAGGAGCGTGCTGGTGTGGGAAGGATGGGCAGCCCACCCTTGTGCCAGCGTGGGCAGCACAGGCAGCTCTCATCTCTGAGGGTGCAGACCCAGGGAAGAGGATTTCCCATCCTTGTGGCCGTGTCACTCCTTGTTTTGCCTGAAGTCTGGAAGTAATTATCTTTACTTGTGCAGTGTCCAGTGGTGGGGGAATTCCAAGCCTGGGAACGGATGCTGTGTCCTACTTCTCAGGAGCCCCTTGTTCTGTGTGGATGTTGGGGTTTTATCAGTGGTGCAGAGCATCCTGAGGAGGGGACACGAGGAATACACAGGAATACACAGCAGGGAGTGCACGGGAAGGACATTCCTCTAGTCCATTGAACAGAAATTCACTCGTCGGTGAATGAGTTGAGCCAGGATATGGGCTTTGGTTTTGGTTTGAAATCAATAGCAAAGCTCCCAGGGATGTTGGTCCGAGGGGAGTTTAGTGCCAGGTCTGTATCTGGGCTGTAGCAGTTTGATGGCAGCACGTGTGTCTCCTCAGCCTGTGAAGTTTTGGTGGCAGTGATCAGACTTTCCCTGTGGATGACTTTGGGTATTCCTTGGCCCCTGGAGCCTTGGCGAGGCAGTGTCCATGCTCTGAGTGTTTAAATCTCTTCAGTGTACCTGTACATATTGAAATTGGCTGTCTGCATCCTCTGACCCAGCTGTGCTCTCCTGGCTGTCCCAGGGCTGACCTGTGCACACTCAGGGATGGAGGTGATGGAGGCAGTGGTGGTGCAGGGGGTCTGCCTGCTGCTGGGCACGGTGGTGGGGCTGGGGATGCAGGGATGGAGCCAGCTGAGGCTCTGGTCCTGGGGGAGCTGTTCCCCCTTCTGCAGGTGCTGGGTGACAGGAGGGGCTCCCCACTCTGTGAGGACTGTGCCAAAACTGGCTCCATCCCTTCTGCCCTGCATTGCTTGGCTGCTCTCAGCGCAGCCTGGGGCTGCTGTGGGGCTGCCTGGGGGGAATGCTGTGGGGTGGCATCCACCCCCTTGGGATGGCAGCACCGGGGCTGCTGGGCAAACCCAGGGTCAGGTGTTTTCTGTGCTGTTCAGGTTCTGGGTATCGTGTGCTTTGGAAATGCCTGCTCCTGAGCTCTTAGCACCAAAGGCATCCAGCAGGACCACGGGTGCAGGAACTGCAGGGACCAGGAGTTTGTGCAGTAAATCTCCAGCGTGAGTCTCCAGCAGTAATTACTGTGTGCAAGTAATAACGGAGCTGTGCTCAGTGCTAGGCCAACTCCCCCGGCTCGCTGCTCCTCGCCCGTTTCTCTCTGGGAGGTTCCTGTTTGGTAAATTAGACATTGTGCTGTATTTCAGAAAAGGTTACACTTAACCCAGGCTGCCTCTGCTTTATTACCTTGGCAGAGCCGTGTAACCTCTGCTGGGGTACGATTGGATTTCACATTCGGCGCTGCTGCAGTGGCCCCACTCCCTGCATCCTGCCATTGTGATTACGTTAGCAGCAGACTCTGCTTTCCTTTATTTATTGAGACATTAAAGATGCATGCATTTATTTTTACCATGTTCATAATTGCCATAAAAACAGGCCAGAGTATCCCAGAGCGGCTCTTTGGGGAGGAGAGCAGCCACGGGGCTGGGGCGAGGAGGAGCGTGGCAGACAGAAGGCAGGACAGGGCTGGGGGGTGGTGGATGTTCCTTTTCTGTCCTGGGAGGATGCTGCTGTTGGCCTCGAGAAGGGGAGCAGAGCACAGCCTGCTCCTTCTGCTGCTCAGGAGGCAAGGAGCCCCCCAGGGCCAGGGCTGGTGCTGGTGGGAGCCCGGGTGGGATGCCTGCGGGTCTGGGGGGACTTGGGGTGGGCGGACAGGTGGACTGGAGTGCCTGACTTGTACAAGATCCTGCATCCTCAGGGGTCCCTGAAGTGCAGGAAGGATCCTGGCCAGGCTGTGCAGATCCCACCATGTTCCAGCACTGT
>QUSF01000018.1:14002547-14077452 GCA_003676055.1 Chloebia gouldiae | reverse complement strand
GTTCATCGTGCATTTCCCATCACATCCTACTGTGACTGCATCCCACTGCTCAGCTCCCACCAGGTCCCCCTGATGGCTCCCACCATGGCCTCGTGGCTTTCCCTCTGCTCCCTCCCCTTCCTTCTGGCTGTTTTTTTTGGTTCCTAACCTGCTGCCAGCACCAGAGCCCCGGGGCTGTGGAATCTGAGGTTAAAAGACTGCGTTTCAAGAGCAGAACGAGTTAGTGGGTTTTGCTTGCCAGTAACAACTCCTTTGACTTTTCTTCTCTTCTTTTACTCCCTTCTAACTTTTAAGCATGCCACCCATTGTTTGCTTTTTTATTAATAACAGAGCCCACTGTCTCTGCAATTGAAATGATGTAAAACAAAGAAAAGTGCCTGCATTAAATTCTCTGGCAGGGGATTACCTTGCTGGCATTTACATATCTATGCAATAAATATTTTAACATGTTAATTATACACTAATAAGAAAAATACCTTTTGAACTTTCAGTCAAATTGACATGCACAGAACTGAGTCCATCAGGGAATTAAAAGCAATTAGTTTTGTAACAGAGCATAGTCACAGTGTTTCTTCTCTGCAAATTGTTCTGTGGTCACCAGCCAGCCTTTTTTTTGGTGAAAGTTGGTGGAGAGGCTGACAGGTACTGGAGTTTTCTGTGCCTGTCTCTGTCCTGTCACAGGGGCCTGATGCTCCTTCCCTCTCGAAAGGTTTCATGCTGGCCCTGCAAACCTGGCTCTTCCCAGTCATGGAGAAATCAGACTTGTAACCATCTCCGTTTTCTTTTCCTCCTTCCAGACTGAAAACTACTCCTTTGATTCCAACTACGTGAACAGCAGAGCTCATTTAATAAAAAGGTACGTAGGCTTGCTTGAGGGGCTTGCTTTGCCCAGCCAAATCCCAAGGGTTTAATGTTCTTTCATACTGCCTTATATACTACTCACTTATTTTAATATGCAAAACTTTTTAAGAGTAATCATTTGATTTTAAAACAGTACTTACTTACCATTAAGTCCCATTGCTCGTGGTTTGCAGGAAAGGAAATCTTTTTTTCCTTCTCTTTGGCTTCTTCATGCTGGGAAGGTGCAGTAAGTGAGATAGAGTGCTGTTACCCTGACAACTTTCAAATTCTGAGAGTTTATTCCATTTGAATGCACAAGAATAAAAGGATAGATTTGGGTGGTGAGATCTCCCTGCCATGCGAGGCGGGGAAAATGAAAAAAACCCACAAGTTGTTTGGGGGCAGGTAATTGGGTTGGATGCAGCTCATGGTTCTAGCTCACTGTTTTAGTTTGAATACCAGGGCAAGCAGCACTTGGCTAGGCTGATCTTTTGCCACGTGTAAAAGGAAACAATCAGTTCATCTGCAACCTGGCAGTTACCCCTTGGGTGAAATAGTGCTATCCTCAGAGCCTGGCAGTGGTGAGGGATTGTCTCTGGGGATTTCACACTGGGGTTACCCAGCTGAACCCTGCTGGGCTGCGTTAATCCAGGGGTGAGCATGGCCCAGGGGCAGGAGGCTGGGCTTGTGCTGCCTCCCGGGAAGGGCACGGAGGCATTGGCATAGCCTGGCCAGTGTCCTCACTGGGCTGCAGGGCTGCAGGGCCAGCTCCCTGCCCAGGAGCAGGCTGCAGCATGGGACCAGCAGCTCCTTGCCCCCCTCCCTCCTCTCCCCAGGGCCTGGCCAAGGTGTGTGGGGAGCTATTCGTGCCCGTGCCCCGCACGGCTGTGCCCCGTGACTCTGCAGAAGCCATCACCGAACCGAGGGTTTTACACAGAGCAGAAGCTGGCCCTGAACTGCTGAGATCTGATCTGAGCAGTAAAAATATCCAATTATCTGCCTGGCTGGGGTCCCATTTGTTTACATCTTAGAAACCCGAGCAGCGAGGGAGCTGGAGCACGGGTTCGGCTGGCGGAGGGCAGGTCTATTTGCCTGCGTGGCTCGTGGTGTTTAACGATGCTAATGTGGCTGTGAGAGTTGGCTGGCCTGTGCCATGCTGCTCCTCACCAGAGAGGCTTCAGGCACACTGAAAAAACCCCAAATCTATTAATCTTTCCTCGTTCCCACCTAAGATAAAGGCAAACAGCGCTCCCGCCTGCCGCAGCGGGGCTCACTCCGAGGCTGTATTGTTTGGGAAATGCTGCTGCCGCCGATTCCCCCAGACCTGCCCATCCTTTAGAGAAGTGTCAGCCGTGGAAACACGTCGTGTGGCTGCTGCATTTGGGTCTGGCTGACTGCAGGCGAGATAAATGCCTTGTAACACGGCTTGCCTGCGCATTACGAGCAGCAGCTCCGTGTAGGACAGCGGTTCCCTCGCTTTCTACCTTTGTCTTGTATCTTAAGTACAACGGGTGCCAGGAATGATATGCAGACATCTGAGAACAAAACATATTTTCTGTAGCATACTGTGGCATCATTTTCATCCTTTGCCTTTATGAAGATGTTGTAGCTCTGCTATCTTTGGTGAGTGAATCTTCTCAAATCCAGCACTTAATTAATCTATTTGTACTTTTCCTGTGTTGTCTGCCTGCCTCTCTCGCTCATCTACACTCACACAAATGAATTGGAGATTTGTAGTGCTTTCTTAACTTAAAAATCTTTGATGTCACCTGGAATCAAAGCCAGCGGCTTCAATAGGGACATCTTTATTTAAAAGGTAATGTTTGAAGGTTTACCAATTTATATGTGTTTCAGAGCTCCCCTCTCGTGTGCTTTTGCAGAGCATTAGATGGTAGGTGGTCTGCTTGGTTTCCGTGGAGACACAAAAGGGCTTTTCAAAGTAATGAAAATCTCCAGCTCTTTGGGGCTTTGAAGCCCAGGCCGCGTCTCTCGCTGACGTTTCACACCAAACCAGCCAGTGAGAAAGTTTCTAGAAGTGGGTGCAGGTGGATCCTCCCAACATTGCAGCTTTCCCGTGCCACGGCTGGGCGTGGAAGGAGCACAGGGTGGCTGTCCCCAGGACACCCTGAGGCTGTGCCACCTGGGGCAGGTGCACCTCAGGGCGTCCCTGGGTCCTGGGGCATGTCCCCTCTCAGGCTGGTGGGGTCCCAAATGCAGCCAGAAATGCAGCTCTTCGTAGTCACAGAATGGTTGGGGTTGGAAGGGACCTTAAAAGATGACCTAGTTCCAGCACCCTGCCATGAGCAGGGACATCTTCCACTGTCCCAGGGTGCTCCAAGCCCTGTCCAGCCTGGCCTTGGACACTGCCAGGGATCCAGGGGCAGCCACAGCTTCCCTGGGCACTCTGTGCCAGGACTGCCCACCCTTACAAGGAAGAATTTCTTTCTAATAGCTAAATATCACCTTTCTTCTTCCAGTTTATAACCATTCCTCCTTGTCCTGTCGCTATCTGCCTGTGTAAAAAGTCACTCTTTCTCTTTTTTGTATGCCCCATCACTATTTGCCCATGTAAAACGTTACTCCTTTTTATAAGTCCCCTTTAGGAGCTGGAAGGGGCTCTAAGGTCTTCCCAGAAGGTTGTCCAGGATGAGCAATCCCAGCTCTCTCAGCCTGTCTTCATAGGAGTTGCCCTTCCTCCATCCCTCAGGCCTCGGGGCTGCATTCCTTGGGGTGTTTGGGCTGCTCAGCCCCTGGGGGAAATCTGGGAACGCTCAGTCCTTGGTCCTTCCAGCAGTGGCTGTGCTTGCAGAGGCTGTCAAGGATGTTTGACTGTGTATCGGATTTCCTTAAAGCTGCATGAACTTGGACCCAGAATCGCTGGTTTATTTTTAAAAATAGGAATGCATCATCATGATTAAAAGACATTCCTGTTTCCAGGAAGACTTTTGTTTTTAAGCTTGAAGTGATTAGGATTTGGCTTACAACCTAAAAAAATGGGGTTTAGATCTTGTGTAACTTCTGTATGAGGTAGTGCAAGTTGGGGGAGCCAAGTTGTAGAAACAGCTCATTTAATGTATATTTAAAAAATTTTATTTCAACTCCTACTTCACTCTGAGCTTCTGTCAGACCCAGGGCAGCCTGAGGGTACCCGCAGGCTGACACCAGAGCCAGGGGCAGGAGCAGCCTGCGGGGTGGTGCAGGCTGGAGGCTGTTTTGGGGTGCAGAGGTGCCAATCAGGGAGTGTCCCCCCACCGTCCCTGCCCAGCTCTCCATGCCTGGGCATGTCACTGGGTGCCACGGAGGGCAGGGACCTCCCGTCCCTGCCATGGGGTGTCGGGGGCCACCTCGTCCCACCCAGCAAGTGACAGCTGTGTTTCCCCAGCAGCTCCACGTTCAAGGACTTGGAGGGGAACAGTCTGAAGGACAGCGGGCACGAGGAGAGTGACCAGACGGACAGCGAGCACGACGTGCAGCGCGGCCTCTACTGCGACACGGCCGTCAACGACGTGCTGAACACCAGCGTCCCCTCCATGGGCTCCCAGGGCCCCGAGCAAGGTGAGCCTCTGCTGTGCCCGGGGGGTGCCCGCTGCCCCCCTCGTGCCCCGTCTGGTGGTCCTGGTGCTGCCCTGGGGCGTGTGCGGCGAGGGCGCTCAGTGCTTCTGGGGATAATGCCGTACTCATCAGAGTGCAGATGTCAATTGATCTGCACACCACGCCAGTCAGGTAAGCCAGCAGCTGGGACTGTCCTCTGCTCACAGGCAGAAAACCCAAGGCCCTGGGCACGTGCCTGACAGTGAGGGAGCGCTGGAGTTGGCATTAGGGCAGGAATTAGAGGTGCTGTGCCCAGGGCTGTCCCTGCCCGCCTCCCCTCTGGAGCACCATGGTGTGTGCCCTTCCCAGCGCTCCCGTCCCAGCTCCGGAGCTCGCTCTGCAGCTTTCCCACAGGTCAGCAGAGCATGTGGGCAATTAGTCAGCCATCCCACAGGGGACTAGCTCAGCCCAGTGGGTGAGGGTTTGCATCTTTTTTTGCCTGCATAGGTGGCAGCTTTCAGCTCTTACCGTCCCCGTGTGCAGGGATGAAGTCCTGCTCTGAAATCAGACTGCTATTAGCCAGAGGAAGGAAGTCAGAGGAGTTCAGCTGAGCCCAAGTGTCGCTTGTACTTGGGCATGAATGTCGCTTTTAATGTCTGAGGGATGCAAACATCCTATGCAAACACCCTGTCTTTTTCAATTAAGGAGCCTGAGTGCGGTTTGCTGCTCCGGCACGGGGGAGCCTCGGGGCACTTGGCTATATCTTGAGATAAGCTGTAGCTGAGGCTCAACTGGAAGCCTCACTGCTAAAAGACTTAAGGATATGAAAACAAAATGCTGTGATTATGAGCTGGTCTTCAGCTGTTTAATTCAATTCATGGTAAACATCATTAAAAGCCTTTGTTTTGCTGTCATAAAAGAGTCAAACAGGGGAGAGAGAGTTCTTGCCATCTGCGCCACCGAGTGTAGGATTTTTCTGGAGAGAATCTGATCTCTGTATTAATTCTCGATAGAATCTGTTAAATGGCCATAGTTAACCCTGTAAGACTCCACGAGGAGGGGAACTCAGAGGTCACCTACACATTCCACGCTGCCAGCCGCACTAATTGGAGAGGGATGGCATCCGCAGTGATAATGTATTTCCAGACAACCCTACTGTGGCCAAAGATGAAAAAAATTAAACATTTATATAACTGTACAGTGGCAGTTTAATTCTCTGCGGACCAGCACCGTGTCAGAGAATGCAGGCTGATAGCTATCATTTATTATTCTTCTATTACAAAGAAATGCTTTTTCATTTCGATCAGGAGAGGGTTTCCTAAGATGCATTTGTAGTAAGGGATGACTGTAGAAGCAAAAAATGTTCATAATTGATTCCCATCCTGGTGAATGGTCTGAGCAACATCTGTTAATTTTTTGTCACATTTCTTCAGCGAAAAACCCAATCTCAATGGGCTGCAGATAGGGTTTTACAGGGATTACATTTCTGATAAGTCTGCATGCTGGCTCTGATAACAATGCAAATAAGTTAAAGAGGCTGAGTTGGAAGCAGAGCTCATCAGAGGAGTCAGATGGAAGTAAATATGGTTCAGTCCACTGTAGCATGGACTCCTCATTGCATGTAAAAAACACCCCAAAAATGAGGTGTGTTTCCAAAAGGTGACTTCTGAAGGCAACCTGTCTGTGTCCTGGTCCTGCAATGGCCCAGGGGGTTGGTGCTCCTGGGTCTGGTTTATTTTTGGGAGAAAAGCAGCCTGGTAGTTCTGCACTGACATCCAGCTGCACCTGCAGGCAGGTGTGCTGCAATCAGCTCTCTTGTCCTGCAGGAACCCCACTGTCATGTGTGGAAGAGCTCGGGGTAACCCTGTGAGGTTATTGGGGTGCTGGCAGAGCAATGAGAGGAGCAGCACAGGCGGGGAAGTGAGTGGTTACTGTCACAGAAGCAGAAAAAAAGGTTAAAGAGAGTGATGCCTAAGCTGATTTGTCAAACAGGAGCTGCAGAAAATAATCAAGAAAATCAAGATGCTGAGATGATGGTGATAAGAGCAGTTCCCACATGATTAAAGAGATGGTTTTGGCTTGGTAATTTTTACCTGATTTTGGGGCAGGATGGAGAGGAAACACCAGAAATTCATTGACAAGGATGTGCAGGACTAGTTCATTGACCAGGATGTGCAGAACTGTTGCTGACTGATGCTCCAAAGACACAGTCCTTGTCTGGAGAGCAGCCTGGCAGATCATGTACTCATGCTTTGCTTTGGCTTGTTGTCCCTGCCCAAACTGCATCTCATGTAATCCCCAGGAAATGGGGTGGGGGAGTGGTTGTTGGAGTTTGCTCGTTGATGGTAATGATCTCCTGGCTGGGAGCCTGCTGTGGTTCCCCCTGGCCAGTCTCTGCTGGGCTTGGACCTCAGCGTGAGGCACCACGAGGCCTTCATGAGTGGGCAGCTCTCAGACTGTGTCCCAGTAAATTGTGAGTCTTTACCTGCTCAGTGGGTAACCCTGGATCTGCCAAAGCAGACACTGGTTGGCTTTGGGAATCCAGGACATCCCTCTGGCTGTCTCGAGACCCTGGTAGGGATTTCGGAGACCTTGGCACAAAGTCACAAACACCTGTGGCTTCCATTTTAGCCTGTGGAAAAAACTGCCAACTCTGTATGAGGAATTACAAACCACAAGGGTTTGAGTAGTGTGGTAGTTGAATTAACACAGGGTGAAAAAGTAGAATTTTGGGATTTTTAGAATGGGGTTCAAGGGGACAAGATGGAGGGATTTGGGAGTGTCCTGACCTTCTCCTCCTTCTTCTTGCCCTCCATGTCTTGCTGTGATGGTGACACTTTTCTGTTGGTTTAAGGTACAGACACACTGTCCAACATAAATGATAGATATTGGCATGTTACTGTAAACATAGTACAGGTAGTTTTTGGTATAAAATGTAAATATAAATAAAATAAAATATAATAAAAGAGGACAGACAGAATGACGTGGACAGAGCTCAGCAGGGCAGAGACAGAATGTTCTAGATAAGGGAAAATAAACAACCTTGACAAACTGATCCTTCACATTCAGACTCCTTCTTTGGCAGCTCAGGCTGGGAAATGAGGACTTTGACATTCTCAGGTCACCTCGACACCCCGACTCCCAGAGCTGGCAGCAGTCCTTGTAGCTGGGTGGGAGAGGATGATCCCTCTGTGGTAGCTCAGGGTGGTCAGTATGGACCTGTCTGGCCAGCCTTTGCCTACTGAGATGCTGCATTTCCTTCAGAGGGAGGTGGGCTTGCATGGATCCAAGCTCCGTTGTCTTCTTAAGCCAGTGGCACCAGTGGTGAGTACTTAGGTGTGGGAGCCCCAGGGAGCTGCTGGTGTTTCACTTTCCTGGGGCCACTCTTGGGTGGGAGTGACACCAGCTGCTCCTGCTGGCAGGAGCCCTTTCTCCTCCTTTGGAAATGACCTAGATTTACAGAGAAATGGCAAACCATAGCATGGAGAGTGTTGAGCTTTAGTGGGTAGCAGCAGGTCATCAGAAATACTGCCTGGAGCTCAGCCACACTGCGTATTTTG
Source organism: Chloebia gouldiae (assembly GCA_003676055.1). NCBI lineage: Eukaryota > Metazoa > Chordata > Aves > Passeriformes > Passeridae > Chloebia > Chloebia gouldiae. The sequence continues at coordinate 14,069,521 of QUSF01000018.1, read as the reverse complement.
GGAGCAGGACTTCTGCCCAGTCCCTCTTTACCTCAGGATCTTAATTATTGATTATAAATTCATCTGATGAAAAGATGGCTTTAATTGCCCTAATATGTACCCAATTTGGAGTTCATTATAGCCCGGGATTGTTTTCCTTCCCTTGCTAATTGCCACCAAATGGGATGCAGAGGAAGGCGGGCACTGGTGCTGTTCCACCTCCAGTGATTGCCTGGCTGCCTGTAATTGTTTGTTTATTTGTGGAGCTGCTAAGTGCTGCTGGAGGTTTATAGGTATTCTCCTCCTAAGGAAACCTCAGCTGAACCTCCAGACGGATTTCCTTGGGAGAGGGGTGTTTTCAAGCAGCTGCTGGATCTCAGTGATGTTTTGGGATGGCTGGAGGAGTCTGCTGGAGGATGGGATTAAATCCTGGGGTCCTCCTTGTGCCTTGGCCTATTTGACTGCAAGATGGGGTGGATTTTCTCCGTACCCTGGCGTGCCTTGGCTCAAAGCACAGCTCTGGAGGCAGCCCTGATTTGCAGGAGGAGCTGCAGCGTGACGCTGGCCCTGGGGACAGCGGTGTGGGTGAGGCACTGGCAGGAGCTCTGCCGTGGGGTTGGGAGCTCCTGACACCTGTTCCTCCCAGCAGCACGGGGAGAGCTCGGCCTGGAATGTTTTCCATCACTGCAGACTCTGGTGGTGGTTTTCCCTGGAAATGGCAGCGCGGGCCAGATGTTCACAGGGTAATTGAAAATTCCATTTTATCAGAAAGCGTTTGCTGTCAAAAAGTTTTATCTTTACTTCAACAAAGAGGCTGATTAGATCCCTCAGGACCTGAATTAGCATCTTTGAGGCTGGATACTCTATTTTGTGATTCAGGTAGTTACTCCTCCCTTGGTTTTCCTCATACTGGTACTTTTTTCTTTAAATCCCCTTGCCCTCTTCCAATCATAGTGTTTGTGCAGGTTTGGCTTGTTTTCTTTGTGTGGATGTGCACAAGCACCTAGATATGCTTAAATGTATTCTACTGCCTTTTTCACCTTGCCTTGAGCGAGAGCCATTCTTGTACTCTCTAAGTCATCATGGGAGCTCTTGCCAGCATAGAAATCAGAAAGGAGATATTTCCAATATAAGTTTTTAATGTTAGAAGAAACAGATTTCACACTTACCTTAATTCCCAGTGCTGGCCAGTATTTTAGCCATCAATTGCAGAAAGAAAATCATTGGTCCAATGAAGCAGTGATTCACTGTTTAAGATAAAAATAGAAAATATGAAAATAATAAGTACACGCTAATCATAAAATGGCAGTGTTAGAAATAATCACCACAGCCATAAAATAGTGAAAAAGCTTTAAAATCAAAATGAGAGGGTTTTAAGCAATGTTAGTAATGGATGTCTACAGAGAATTGCTTCTAAAAGCATCACTTCCACTTTTCTGGTGCCAGTAAAGGTTCACATGAAATGTCATCTGGAAAGGCCTGATCCCGCATACATTTCCACATCTGTGTAACTTTGCTCACAGGAGGGATTTAATTGTATCTGAGTCCCATAAACTCCAGCAGGATGAAGGGTTCTTTGAATAGAAATGGGTTATATATTTAAATAGTTATGTTAAGTCTTCTTTATACTATCACACAGTATAAAAATAAGATTTGGATGTAAAGGAGAAGTGGGCCTGTGATAGTCACTGAAACTTTTCTTGCTGGTTGCATCCCAAATTATTCAGATGTATCATCATTTGAGGGATCAGGTTTTATCTGGAATATTCCAATTGGTTCTTATGCTGATCTCCATAGTATCTGGGTGTATTTCAGTTGTGAATTGAGAACATGACTAATGGTATTAACTGGAGGCAAACACAGGTATTAGAAACTGTTGATTTTTTGTAAGCTGATTTCCAGCAGTCGTTCTACCTACAGCCCCCTTTCACTCTGCAGAAAAGCCTTTCTGAAGAGCTGCAAGTACATAAAGACCTAAGTGACATATTCTAGGGATTTGGAGGCTGCACTTCTCTGGAAGTTTCTACAAATTAATAAAAGCACCTAATTTCTTGTATTCACACATGCAGCACAAGACAAAGTATAACATTCATATGTGAGTGACAGCACATCCCTTAGGATGGATGAATGCTGTAAGCTTTCTTTACAGGGCAGTGTCAATTATTACAGCTCCCCTGATTTCTGTATTATTGCACGGCTCTGGTAAAGCAGCCTCAGTGAGCTCCTGCAGTGGCCAGCCTGGAGGGAGCAATCAGCTTCTCACAGTCCTTGGAAAGCCCTGAGAAGGATTTCTCTGACCAGTGGGTAAGCTGGTCTTTGGGAAGAGGAGCTGATTGTCTTACGATTCCCACACTTTTAAATGACTGCGTGTTGAGCATGCAAGGCAGCTCCGTGTGGAGGTTACTGATGCTTTTGTCCACGCTCTCCCCATCCTCCCCAGGCTCCTGCTGACATTTCCTAACCAGCACTGTGGAGAGGCATAGTATCTTTTGTTGGCCCTTGAAGGTACCTCAGCTCCTTCTTCAGAGGGCGATGTGGACAGGCAGAACTGGACAGAGGGACAGGCGGCCCCACCTCCGAGCTCAGCTGCCTTCACCTCCGCCTGCAGCAGGGCAGGGCTCACTTCAGGAGGTTTAATCCCTGCATGGACGTGCTGCTTGGCACACACAGATCCTTGTGCTGCTCTCCCTCGGTGCTGCTCTCACTGAGCACAGCTTGGAGAAGTCCTTGCTGGGAAGTGCTGGGGGCAGGGGTGATGCTGAAGTCATCTCCGTGGCTGTAAGTGAAGCCAGCCCCTCTTTGCAACAGCAGAACTAAATAACAAACAGATGTGCAACCTCCTTTGTTTGCACAAGCAGCATTGTCCTGTATCCCACATTCCTGGCACTCTTCCTTCAGTTTTTAGGTTCCTTCAAAGATAGTTCTTGTGGAGTCTTCATCACTGAAGTTACTCCATTCAGGGTCACAGGAGTTATAACCTTTAGATCCTCAAGTTCCCCCCGCTCCAAGCACAGAGAACACTCAGCAGATGTGAACATTTTGGCAACTTGGAGAAGAAAATTAAAACTTGAATCCATGCCCTGTTGTATAGGTTTGTAATGTATGAATGATCAGCCCCGAAATTTGGAGTTTCTACTGTTTTATTGTACTTTTTAATGAGATTTTGTCAAATCCAGTCATTGCTTACCCATATTTTTACTGGATGACTGGAGAGCAATTTATAGGAGATGTGAAGAAGAGGTATTTCACATTAGAGAATTTCAGCTTCTATTTTTGCTTGGTTTTGTTAACTGTTCCTAAACTCCAGCCCAAGGAGAACCGTTGCAGAGAAGATCTTTGTCTCAGGGTTCAGCTGAAGATGGGGTGGTTCTAACCCTGGCTCTTCCAAAGCCTCCTTTTCCAGAGCCACTACCTAATACTTGGATTTTAAGATATTTGAAGATAAATAAACAGTTCAGGCAAGCTTGCAGCTTCCTTTTGCCTTACAAACAAGTCAAAAAAAGGCTCACATGGCCTCTTTTCCCCCTCTGCCAGTAACTTCTAAGGAAACCTTTAACACTTTCCTTCCCACAGCAGTTAGGTCTGGCAAAGTGGTCAAGGTAATGGCCATCAGATTTAACAGTAGGGAAGGTATATGAATAAAACCAAACCTTCTGCTAACCCAGCAAGCCAGCACTTCCCAATCTCCTCCTGTAATCAATCTACATCGTTAATGACTCTGAAAACAGACTGAACTGCTGGGGCTGGCACCAGGAAACTTGCATTACAAACTAACCATCTCTTATTAACCTTTCGGTGTTTCCTTCACAACACTAATTATAGCCAAATAAAACTACTGTTTGTGAAACTCTTAAGTTAAAATATAATTTTCAGAGAAAATATGGTAAACTCCAGAGCTCCTGTTTGCTTGGCCTTTCTTTTTAATTATGATAGGGGATGGCTGTTACTTGTTTAACAGAGGCTTACATGATTAATGCTGCAATGTTACTGTAATTAAAACGGCAAAAAGATGTGATTGGGACCTGTATAATTTACAGACATCTCGACATTCTGGTGGCAGAGCTGCTCTAAGTGTTTCAAAGACGAATCATAAAAATTTATTCTAATTAAAATTGCCAGATTGACTAAACAACAGGTGACTTATATAACTTGAGCAACTTGCACTTGGGGTGAGAAATCATCTGAAATCAGTGAATTATACAAAGCTGCCTATTATTCTGCTAAATGGGAAAGTGTGTGCTTACCATGGCAACCCGCATCAATTTTGCAGCCTCTGGAAAATACAGGGCCCTTTATTAAAGGAATAATCAGCACAAGCAGCGTGGTGACCCCCGGCTCTGCAGGGGCAGGGACACGGCCTGGGGGCTCTGGGGCAGCCCCCTGGGCACAGGTGGGTGCCAGCAGGTGAAACCCTGCCCCAGTACATGGGGGGTTCAGGTGTGGGCCAGCATCTCCAGAGGGGCTGCCACAAGTTGGGTGCCTGTTGTTTTTCCCCCCAAAACATGGTGCAGTTACATTTCTATGTGTGATAAGGATAAATCATTTGGACCTCTGTTAATTAGGCTGCACGCTGCAGAGAGCTGTAGGGCAGGGACTGTGTCTCCCCTGGGTGCAGGGGAAAGAGCCCACCCGTCTCCAAAATATGGAGATATGGGTGAGTGTTTGAGCTGCTCCAGTTCCTGCAGATATCTGCTGCTGAAGATATCTGCTGAACACACCACTGGGTTTGTATGTAGGTTGTTTTACTAAATGATCTATGTAATAATATATAAGTCAAAACTCTCTAATAATTGGCACCAAACAGCAAAGAGAACTCACAGCTTTTATCTGTCTTGAGGGAAGTGCTGCCACTCAGAACTCGGGAGTGCTGTATTTTATTTCTCATACAGCATATATGAATGTAAGACTAGATAGTTCTAAATGGGTCACAGAATTATTAAGAATTTTGGCAGCCTTTCCTCCCGGTGCACGCAGGTACGTGGGGAGTGGGTGGGCTGGGGAGCAGGAGCGTGGGCTGTGCCAGGCTCTGGCTGGGCCTGTGTTGCCTTTGCACAGTCATTTCCCCTTCCATCCTGCATTTAACCCCTGGGTCTGTTTGGAAAATCAGTTCTTTATAGCAAGTATTATTATAGATCTGTGTTAGTCACGATGTGTATAATCACGGTAACACATAAGGTGGCCCCTGTTTTTGCTGAGTATCTGTAATGGTAGTGATCAGTTTCCCCACTCTCAGCATTAGCTCTCTTAGTGTTCTTATTTTTCAGCAGAAACCCATTTTTGTTCCATTTTCCTTATTGTATTTCACCCTTTTCCAAGTGTGAAGAACTACTGGCTTTGTAACTGGCTTCATTGGCTACCATGACGTTGTGTGTCATTGCCAACATCCACAGCTGGCTGGGGGGCTGGCACATGGCAGCAGGTGACAGGTGGTCACCACTGTGTCACCTCACCTTTGGGCAGTGACTGTCACACCTGGGGCAGGGCAGTGCAGTTGGGTTGAGATGGGTCAGGCTCGAGGTCTGGGTGTCATAAATAGGGGGACATCTGGGTGTGTGGAATGACTGGTTGTAGTGGAAGCAGAGCTTTATCCCAAAGAAATCCTGGGGTAGTGTCAGTCCCTGAAAGAAAAGGAGTTTAAATTGAACTGCAGGGGAAAAAAAAGGGAAAAAAAAGATGAAAAACCCCCTCTCTCAATTGAAGCAATAGGAAATGAAAACTGCTGAGATACACTGTCATGTGGGTAGTGGTGCTACCAACCTTGTGCTGCAGTAATTACCTCTATGCATGCAATTTGTGCTCGGCTACGACTGGTTTCCCACGTCATCCGGTGCCCAGGCTATATTCAATCAGTCCCAGCTGGAGAAACCTATCTTGGCTCATTTGGTGAGATTTCACCACAGATGCTACCTTGCATGCCGGGGACGCGCCGCAGAGCCGCCCTGGCACCGGGCTGGAGGTGTGGGGACAGTCGCAGCAGGGACACGGGGTGCCACGGCCTGTGGGGTGCTGAGGACCTGCAGGTGGGGGGGAAATGTGAGGAGCTTCTGGCACTTCCTAGGGAGAAGTCTTGGCTCTGCTGGGTGCGTGCTGGGGAGAGCAGGTTTTGTGATTCTTCCTGCACTGTTTCATGTGAAAAATGAAAGAGCGAAGAGTGTCGGTTGGAAATTTTCGTGAGAAGCCAAGGGAGGTGGGTGTCCTCATCTCCTGCAAACCAAAATAGGTCGAGCACTGTATTTCCTCTGAGTGCTTTGGAAGTGACTGCTGCAGTGAGGAGATGGGGCAGAGCGGGAGCTGGTAGGAGTTGAGGCACGGCGCTGCCTCGTCTGCTCGGGCACGTTCCCCGTCAGCCCCTGCCGAGCCAGGGGGCTCCGAGCCAGGCGAGGAGCCTCCGGGTTTGCCCCGCGAGAGGAACTCTCTCCGCTCACCTGCCTGTGATCCTGGAATAGTACGGCTTGGTGAGAAGTTCTAAAGGGACAGCTCTTGTGTGGGAAGAGGAATTTGGCTGGAAACCTGAAGTTAAAACTGTGCGCAGCACTAATTCAGGAACTGTCAGAGAAGGTGCTTTTTGGGAACAGTAGCTGCATTTTTGGAGGGTGTAAATACCTTTGAGGTGGGTCAGGCATACTTATGTGTGTCTTGGAAGGTTACTATGTGCACGCTGGACTTTTACTTGTTTTTTACTCCATGTGTTTGCCAGTCCATCATCATCATCACACAATGGTTTGGGTTGGAAGGGACCTTAAGGATCATGTGCTTCCAACCCCCTACACTGGGCAGGGACACCTTTCACTATCCCATGTTCCTCAGAGCCCCATCCAGCTTGGCCTTGGACACTTGCAGGAGTGAGGCACCCTCAGCTTCTCTGGCCAACCTGTGCCAGGGTCTCACCACCCTCACCGTAAAGAATTCATTGCTAATCTCTAACCTGTGAGTTTAAAGCTAATCCCCCTTGCCCTATCACTTTTGCCCTTGTCAGCAGTCCCTTCCAGCTCTCCTGTAGCCCCTTTATTTGTTATTAAATAAACAATTTAATAGCAAATTAGCTGCTGCTCAGCAGCCCGTTTGGGTGGGAGCTGTGTGTGCAGGGTGTGCCGTGTGTGACCCACGGCAGGCTCCCAGGGAGCAGCCCTGGAGCCCAGGAATGCCTCGCCGTGCTCACTGGTGACTTCCCTGTCCTGCGTCTCTTCTGACAGGCGGTGCTTTTGCAGCCACCCTCGGGTTAGTTTTGGCCCCTCAGATGCATTGATTTACAGACCTTTCCTGTGCAGTGCAGCTCTTCTTGATGACACGCCACGAAGCACATGATAACTCAGCAGCCTAAATTATTCAGGAAAATGGAATGTGTTTGGCTTGTTCCAAACTTTTGTTTCCTTTCAGCACTGTCAGGAGCATAGGTAGCCCTGATGCTTGTATTGCAACTTATTCAAGTGCCAAGGAGACACAAACAGCTCAAGTATAACTTAGTTTTACCTTGTTTTTCGCCTACTTCCACCTTGTCGTGCTCTTTCTGGGCACTTCTGTGCCTCATAAAAATGTTTATCTTGCACCTATGGATTGCTCCGCTCTGGTATGCTGCTGGCTTCTGGGAATTCTCTGCATCATGTGGTGGAAAAGCCCCTGTAAAATCTGAAAAAAATTCTGTGTCTGTTCCACCCTCTAGCAGAAGTACATTCACTCATGCAAAAATTTTGACCCATTAGTCATCACTGTAGGATCCTAATGAAGACAAGTAATTAAAATTAACAATTCTACCTGCAGTTCCCTCATTGCCTGACCCCTGCTTTGTCAGTCTCCCTCCATTGTTACTAGGTGGATATGTTGAATTAATTCACTGTAAAAATCCACACAAGCCCTTCTTTGAGCAGCCTTGCCTTGCAAGGACCACCCAGCTATGGCAAGCAGATGGAGAGGAGATGCCTTGTCAGTGCAGACATGTCCCCTGGCTTTCTGGACGCTGTTCAGGAGCTTCTGGGGTAGGTGAACAAATTGGTTTTCACTCTCCAAACACATGTCTGGAGATTTAGGACCTCACTCAAAGCATTTTGAATCCATCAGGATTCTTTCAGCTGAGACCACTGGGCTTGAAATAGGACCCGGGAGAGCTGGCATCCTCAGGGTGTGCTCTGAACCTTGCTGGAGACATTGGTCAGCTAAGCCTGTGTTCAGCAGCGAACGGAGGGAAGAGGAGATCTCTGCTGCTGAGCATCTCCCTAGTTCAGTGAACAAGACAGAGCCTTGGGAGATGGAGATTTGCCTTGGAAAATTCCAGCTGCAAATGAGATGCATGATTTTAGGAATTAGAATAATTACCCCCTGGAACAGGTTCCCAGGGGATGTGATATATTCTGTATCACTTAGAGTCTTTAAATCACATTTGCATGTTTTTTGGAAAAGCGTGCCTAGTCACTCAGAGTGAAGGGCTGTGCCTGAGAAGCACAGTGTGACAGGGCTGAGGCTCCCGTGCTTCCAGGGGAGCAGGGCAGGAGTCCCCCTGGTCCTGCGTGGCCTGAGCTCTGCAGGGCCCTGCAGCAGTGGGTTTTGGCTCATCCTGGAGAAGAGCTCACGACTGTCCCTTGGCTGGTGCTGGCAGCTGTGCAGGAATGTGCAGAACTGAGCAAGTAGCACTGGGGATGATTCAGAAGCCAATTCCCCCAGCCAAAATCTGCCTTCTCTTCCCAAACACATGCAGTCCCTTCCTCTGAATCAGATGTCCCCAGGCGCTGAGCAATCCTGGCTGTATCAGTGTTTCCAGGGCCTTCCCTCCCACCACCCTCTGAGTGATGAGAATATTTTTGTAGATCTCATTTCCTGGCCTTTCCCTTTCATCTCTCAAAACAGCAAGTAAATGAACAGCCCTTTAGTTTTTAGTTACTGCTCTGCACCCAGTGAGCTATCAGAGGCTGTTGACAATGACTTTTCTCTTTTCCATGCTCCTGCCTGCAGGATTTGGGGAGATAATTCATTTGGTCCTGGTGCTTTGTCAACTTTCAGCAGCTGTAATTGCCTAATGATCAGTGCCGATGCTGTTGTTAAGCCTGTTAAAACTTTGTCCTGCTGAACAGCCAGACTGTGCCTGTCTCATCATGTTGTGCCTGCTGTGCTGACTGGGGCTGCCTTTGATGCTCCCACCCTGGCCCCGTCTTTGGTTGCTGCTTCCCACCCACCTCAGGCGCTGCTGAGGGCATGGGTGGGTGCAGCAGGGTGCTACCCACGCCGAGAAACTGCACCCGGAGTTAGAAATAGCTGAAGAATAATCCCACAGAGAGCCAGATGCTCTCCAGGGTGAATCCCCTCTCGGCCCCAAGGAGCCTGGGGCTGGTTGGAGAAGGTGGCCTGGTGTTCGTGCCCTGCTGGGGTGGGTGAGAGCAGCTCTCTGGAGGAGGTTATCACTGGTAGAGCACTGCTGTTTAGCAGCCTGCTGCTATTTCTGCTTTTCCATCTCTCTTGTGCCTTTTCCACCATCGTTACAGTTTTTTTTAGGGCTCTAATTGGCTGCATTTCACGCCCTCGCCTCTTTTGCTGCTCATCCGAGGTGCCCAGCTGGCTGGTGCCCTCTCTCGAAGTCCCTGTCGCTCATCCTTGCCTCTTCCAAGGCTGGTTTTTAATGGCACACACTGAACATTAGTGCATTACCATCCCTTTTCCAAGAACAGTCTCCATCCACTCTTCTCTCGTCCCCCAGTGCCTCATCCAATTTAATTAATTATACTTAGTGTATTACGCATCCTGTCAAAGTTTTTCCTTTCCGAGGTTTAATGGGTTTTTAATTCCAGTGCATGCTGCATGTGGCAGTGTTTCGGCAGTGAGGCGGCGTTACACCGTGTGCTGCAGACAGGCTAATCAGGTAACGCCGGCTGGGGCCGGTGCCTATCGCTCTTCATTTCCCAGTGACACCTCAAAGGTTTGGTCAGGAAGGTGGTTCAGGAGGAATGACTTTGTGGGGTCTTACACTGACTGGCTTTGGGTATTTCCAGCTAAAACCTGCTCAGACTAGGAGGGTTGTGGGTTGGCGGTTGTTTTTTTTCCTGCCTGTCAGTGTTGCAAAGTGTTTAGGTTTTGAAAATCCAGCTGGGCTCTGTCTGTCTGTCACACCATCACCGAGAGTAACGATGCTGTGGTGCAATTTAGCTGACAGCCCTGTGAACTGGGGCCAGGAGCCAACACAATCCAGCCTGACCTTGGGGCAGTGCTGCAGGAATGTGCCTCGGGAAGCCAGAAATCCTCAGAGGCTGCACTGGCAGATGCTGGGGCAGAGCTGGAACAGCCCGTCCTGGGGAGCAGGGGTCTCCCACCTCTGCACTGCAGCCGCAGCAAGGGGTGTGTGGGGTGATCCAGTGTGGTGTGCAGCCCCCGGGTGGACTCAGAATCACTGCCCAGGTGCCCCTGGGTTGGCAGCAGCTTGTCGGGGAGGGCTGGAGCTGTGGAGCTGACTGCTTTCCTTGCAGTGCTTGTGCAAGTCATGAGAATACAGTTCTTTTCCATTGCTGCTGTTCAGCAATCTCCCTGGGGCTCTGCAGTTGACAGCCCCAGACATATTCCAGGGCTCGTTCTCCATCTCACCCCCATGGTTTTGGGGGTGAGAAGAATGGGATGGGATGGGACAGGATGGGACCCCAGCTGGATTGCTGGAATTGAGCTTGTCCATGACTCACAGGTAAAGTCATTTCCCCAAGCTTATAATGAGGTTTTAGATTTAACTGTTGACCTTATAGTAGTTTTACATGCATATTTATCTGCCCTTTGGATTAATGAAGGTAAATTAATTGCCAGAACGAAGTTTCATCTAATTAAATGGATCAGATTCTCAGACTTCGACAGTTCTGTCATGTCTTCTGTTGGCCCCAGGGCAGTGTAACCCACAGCTGGCATTTCCCTGGCATTGCTGTTATCCCTCGTTGTTGTGGAGTTGGAGCCTGCTTTGAGCCCTCTCTGTAGCTCTGTGGCCGTGCAGAGAGAACAGGAGTGTCCCTGTGAGTCATGGTGCAGGGTCAGACACTCTTGGGTGTAGAGCAGCTTTTGCAGACCTGTCCCTGCAGCTGTGCCAGATCCCTGTGGGATTTTCTGATGCATCCCCCCTCTAGGCAAACATCTCATCGTGATACATCCTTGTGCTTCAAAGATCCACCATGGAAAAACCCCCGTGTTCATCTGAAAAAGACTTAAAGTAGAGCACCAGGGAGAGGATAATGCTGAGCTCCAGGGTGGAGGCATGAGAGGTCAATGTCATGATGAGAGATGGCCAGCAACCAACATTTCGGTTTTTAAGAAAAGGCGTAAAATTCCCCAGCTCTCTCTGGGTGATGGGGAACGCCCCATTGTGCTGGGAAGCCTTCCAGCTCCCTCCACTCTTCAGAGCTGCACACTTTTAGAAAGTACAAAGAGCTTCTCATAATGTTTTGCCTTGTGGGTACGTCTATGATTAATTCCGTGCAAGCATTACTGGTGCAATAACAATACTGAAGGTCCTAAAACTGAAAAAGGAAACACATTTGGCTCGTACTTCATACACAATCACTTACACTTAAGCTATTGATAGTTGATTGGGATCTGTAGACTGCTGGGCTGGTGCCACTGGGTTTCTGAGCGCGTTCAATGGCTGGAACAGACAGCGAGGCTGTAGGTTTTGGCAAGCTGTAGGTCTCATTAGTCAGGCTGACTGTATCTGACACGAGAGATTCCCATCCACCAAGATGAAGCTCACTTCCCTAGGCTTTGGCTGACATCCCAACAATATTTACATGAAGGACAAGAGAGGATCAGTGTTAGATTAAGGCTGTGAGTTTCCAGTAGGCAGACAGTTAAATATTCTATTGAAATACTCTTTTGATTATTTAGATAATAATGAAGTTTATGCATGTCCTTGAGAAATCTGGGGAAAGGCAGTTGTTTTATGCTAAGCATGCAAAGATGTGTTTAATCTTGATAATAGGAGTAAATTATGTATCAGCGTTTATAACCTCAGCTCCTGAATTCCTCACTGGTTGTGTGGAGCACCAGAAGCCTTGCAGGGAAGGGGGAGCCGTGCTGGGCGGGTGGCAGGAGGAGGGGGCAGGCAGCTTCCCCATGGCACCCTGGCCTTCACATCCCTGCGGGAGGAGGTTCAGGATGGGTTGTTCTGTTTCGTCCTGGCCAAGGGAGGTGCTGGTTGAAGTAAGATATTAACCACGAGCTGCCCTCTCTGACAGACGCTGCGCCAGGAGCTGGCCCAGTACAGGCATCCAGGAATTGCTTCTTATCTCCCCCAACTGTAATTTCTGTTTTGTTGGATTTTTATCAGAGTCGTTGAGTTGCCATCTTCTGACTGATGCCTGATTTTGAATAGGACTGAGTAATAATTTGATTTATCGCTGCCATTGGAATGTGGCTGCCTGGCTGGTCCTGCCTTACCCTCACAGAATATGTGACTTTGCTTTGTCTATGACAATGGCAGAGAACAGTAACCTTTGGATTAATTTGTTTTAGCGACTGAAGTCCCATTAAATGGAAGGCAGCTGGTGTCAGAGGCATAAACTGAGACAAAGTTTTGCTCCCGATTGTGGGAAATGTGTTTAAACAGACTAGAAATGTTTCCATCTCTGCAGGGTATAATATACTCAAATGATTGCATTAACATGAAAAAAGTATAAGGAAGAGTGTATTTAGGACAATCCCTGTGTATCCAGTGCAAATGAAATTGAATTCAGTAATGAAGTCAGGGCTGTATTCTGCGCCCGTGCAGGCGGTGCCGGAGCTGCCGTCAGCATTAATGGGAGCGGTGCCCATGAGTGGTGGAGCAGTAATGGCTCGAGATGGAAGAGGTCCATCAGAGCCCAGAGTGCTCTCCTTTCCCTGCCAGGGCTGGATCCCGCATCCCAGAGCAGTTAGGATGCTAATGAGCCCTGCACAGAGGCATGAGCAGTGGAGTTTCGGAGGTGAAATCCCCGCCGCTCAGGGGCCAGCACGAGCGCCACGGACCACTTAAGAAAAGGATTAATTGGAGTTTAAATGGTGTGTTCCGCCGGCCTTCTGAAAGGGAATTAATTTTTCCTTGTGAATGAGGTGGGGATTGGCCTGCGGTCCTGGATAAAGGGGAGCAGCCAGCATTAAATTGCATTCCAGTCCATAATACCTTCTGGGGCTGACTCTGCTGTAGCATGTGGCATACCCACACTGCAGCTCCTGCTGGTGATCACCCTCCTTCCCTCATCCCACAGGCATCAGCATCCCCAGAGGAAATCCTTTGCATCAAGTCTGTCCTTCCCCCCCGGCTTGCAGCTAGCTGGGCACCCAGGCCTGCCAGTCCCTCAGCCCTCATTCATAAAACAGGGACAGCTCTGCAGAAGAGAGGGAATTATTAATGGTGGTACAGAGCAGGGCAAGGGGTGAGTGGGCCGGCTCTCGGCTGGTGTAAATCAGTGGGAGTGCTCAGCATTTCCTGGGAGCTCTCTGTGTCTGCAGCAGCTGGGGACGAGCCCCCCTGCACACTTCACTGGCCATCCCAGAAGCACTGCCCATGAGCCACGGGTCCTTATCAACATTTGCCCAATAAATTAATCCAAATTACACCCCTCATTTTAATTCCTGTGCTTTGTCCAAGCACTGTTGACCTTCTCTGTTGGGACAGAAAATCCAGGATTAAGAATACAAGTTTTTTAGTTTGCATAAATCCCGAATAATGGTGAAAGAGGGGAAAAGAAAGTCTTGTTGTGGTAAAGAGCATTTGTCACTGTCCCTGGTTATTAGTATCCTCTGAGCATTGTGCAGAGGAAGCCACGCCAGGATTACATTGCTGCATTGACTGGAGATTTCTTATTAGGAAAGGCGAGGAAGGCTCTGTAAAGCCCATAGGTCAAAAATATAATACACTATTCCCCACCTCTTGTTTCCTGATATTATGCTATTAGAGGAGATAAGGGAGAGGTGCAGAGTCTTAATTTACAAGCGAATGATGAACCACGGCTGGGGACTGTTTGTATTTTGCTGGAGCTTATTATTTTATCTGGAGTGTAATGTGGTGGATCACTGCCCCTGAGCCAGAAACAGCCACTGCTGTTGGGGTGGAGGGGCCGTGGGCTCCACGGCTGTGCTGCGGGTGCTGGGTCCCGGGAAGATGAAGGTGCTGGAGTTGAGAAGAAACCCCGAAGTAGCTGGAAGAGGAGTGTTAAATAATGCAGTTGCGCTTTGTCCATGAAAGATGGCTAACCATGAGTAAACAGCCACAACAGTGTTTGATCCCTTCGTGTTTACTATTTATTCATATTTATTATTCATAAATTCTGTCACAAATGTTGGGCCTGCACCCCAGTGAGACATTTGCATTTTATTTTAAGTTTGATTCCCCACCCCCCCGCCCCTCAGTTTCATGAACTGAGATTTAATGATTTGCTTTTCCACATTGCTCATGTGCTGGTTCTCCCTGGTTCTCCTCTTCTTGTTTCAGGAAGAGATTCCTAACATGGAAAAGTGATATTTGAATAGATTCCCCTAAGGCAATCAATTTACTTCTAATTTGTCTGGAACTAAGCTTTTCTTTGTTGCAATGAGAAAGGATTGAAACTGCTGTAAAATTTATTAGCTTCCAGGAAGATTTTGAAATGAATTTTTTAATGATCGTGCTGTTTGCTGTACCCAGGAGCAGTGTCATCATGATTACAGTGTAATCACAGGGTTGCTGAAGAAACACAGAAATGTGGAGCTAGAGCCAGGCTCCTGCACGAGGGGACCCGTGGCGCTGCCCAGGTGTGGGCACTGCCCAGGTGTGGGCACTGCCCAGGTATGGGCACCACCTGGGCACTGCTGCAGGGCTGGGGTCTGTGAGCTGGGGCCGCTGAGCACGGCTGCCCCGCCCCGTGCCTGTCCCAGCAGGCTGGGGTGCTTCCAGTCCCTCTTTTTCTCCCCTCATTCCTCGTTCCCGAGCAGCTGCTCCGCTCCTCTTCCTCGCTCGCCTGTAATGGCACAAATGAGCTCTACTTACTCACCTCCCCAAAGCTGCTCTGACACGGATTGGATTGAACCGAGCGGCTGTTTGGAAATGGAAACTCCAGGGACTATTGTCATCGCCCAAATTGCACCTTAGATTGTGTAACAGCACATGTCATCTGGCCATTTATCAGGAATATTACATTCCCAGGCACTTGCACCTTGCTACGATTTAACTTTGTCTCTTTGGCCAGCGTTGCAATTCCACTGGAGATAATTCAATTGCTGTGAGAGCTGAATGGGCACCTCGCTCGCCCGCTCCGCGTTGCTCTGCCGCAGGTACGTGGCTGTTGGACAGGAGTGGGGGATTCGTGCACCATGGGCATTCCTAAATCCCCCTGGGATGGGGGAAGAGCCCGTGCTGTGTGGAGCTGGAGGCTCTTGCTGCAGTGCCCATCACGTGTCCTCTGCCAGCTCCTCCTGGGCTCTGCCTTTTGGGCATCCATCCTCTGTCCTGCTCTTCCGACCAAGAGCTTGCACGGTGGGATTGGGAAGTGCTGAGGGTCCTGGCTGGCTGGGGGATTTTTATTTCTCCCACCAGGTCTTCCTGCAGCTGCTGGTCCTTGGTAGCTGCTGCCTGGCTGAGACCCACAGCAGTTTTCTTTGTGCTGGTCTTCTGAGCTGCAAGTAGAGCTCTGATTTGAAATCTGGAGCTTAACATGGATTTTGCTTTACTTGTCGAGGAACATATTTATTCCAGAGGTGGCTGTGGATTTTATGTTATTTCATATTTGCGATGCAAGAGCTTATGTTTAGTAATGGCATTTTTCCTGCCAAGTCTGACTTCAGGATAACTGCTCACCTCTTGACAAAAAGGCTTCTGCCAGGATGTTTTGTACCTGGAGAATGTTTTAAAAGTGACCCTGCCCTAAGGTGCTCTGAAACAAGGTTCTGGATTTGTGCTGGGTGTGGGCAGTCTGGCTGAAACACGAATAGTGCTGCAGTGGGACCTGCACATCTCTGGTACAGCAGCTCCCATGAAGGGCACTTGCCCTCAGGCGAGCTGCTCAGCATGCCTCTGGGCCAGCTGGGTGCCACATGGGTGTCCCCACGGGTGTCCCCACAGCCTGACTGGCAACAGAACTGTCCCCTCGGTGCGTGCAGTGTCCTCAGCCCCTTAGAAAGTGCAGCCCAGGTTATGCCCTGGGCCATGGTGATCTCTGTCCCAGGGCTGTGCTGTTCTCTGTCCCTGGGCCATGGTGGTCTCCATCCCAGGGCTGTGCCATTCTCTGTCCCCAGACCATGCTGGTCTCCATCCCAGGGCTGTGCCATTCTCTGTCCCCAGACCATGCTGGTCTCCATCCCAGGGCTGTGCTGCTCTCTGTCCCCAGGCCATGGTGCTCCCCAGCCCATGCCAGCTGGCAGGTCCTTGCCCACTGGGGGACTGTGTGCCAGGGTAAGGTGCTCACACTCACAGAGCAGTGCCAGAGCTTGGGGGTCTCACCCTGCTTTGTCCCTCTCTTGCTCCCTGTCCCTTTGCCTCTCTCCAGCTCTGGTCAGGCAGCAGTTTGAGCCTGCTCAGTCCCTGCCATGAGCACAGGGTGGGGAGCTGCCTGGTTTGGCTGCCAGGCACTCACCATGTCGTGGTTGTGGTTCTTACCTGGGCTTTGCTCTGTGCATCAAGAACATTTTGTCACTGCAGACACAGGAACAGTTGTATTGACTAGGGCAGGTCTAGGGCTGTAAAAGAATTTCCTGTTGTTCTATTTCTGATTGTTAAAGTGATAAAGAACAAGACAGGGCAGTACAGTAATGTGAATGTGAACGTGAATGACTGTCCTGGGTGCCATCAAAGCTGGGTGAGTCAGACTGAGCTGCAAAGGGCAGCGCCAGGAGCGGGCCCAGCAGCTCCCTGCCTGTCTCCACCTGGGGCAGGAGGAGGACGCAGGGATCAGCCCTGGGGTCAGCCACTGGAGGAGCTCAGGCCCTGCTGTGCATGCCTGTGGATCTGGGATAGCAGGGGAATGGTGTTTCTGTGTATCAACAGGCCTTGCTTGAGGAGTAAAAATAGCGTTTTATATCAGCTACAGGGCTGACAGTGATGGATGGGTGGGTAGCTGAAGATGCCCATTCTGCCAGGTTGAAGAGGCTGCTGCTGGGGGCTCTGTGCTGGTCCTTGTGTCTGCTGCTAGGTCAGGGCTGCTCTGGGCAGCCTGGACACGTCCCTGAGAGCAGGATGGTTCTGGCTGCAGGGATGGTCTCAAAGCTGAGATGTGTGCTGAGCACAGAGGCAGAGGGACAGAATGTGCCATGGAACTCCCTCTTGTCTCAGGTATGATGGTGACTCTGCCCCTCTGCCTGTCAGCCTGGGCTCTTTGAGACTCGTTAACATTCCCTTCCTAATACAAAAGATAGAAACGGTGTAATTTAATGTCATGCTCCTCAGCTCCTTTCCTCCCTGCATTTCATCTGCTGCAGGTTCTAGACAAGCATTGTGATGTCCAAAACTGAACATCTCCCCGCCAGAGAGGCACCAGGCCAGTGCCCTGTAGTGAACTGCTCATAAAGCACAGGTGTCTTTCTAGGCTTTGAGGAATATCCACTTGCAGTAATCAGGGAACTCCTCCAATTGTTTCTAGCTGTACAATGTGCCAGTTGGAATAAATGCATCAAGGCAAGACAAACCTGCCTGTGCTCCCTCTGGAGTGAGGTTTGCCTTGGCTGTGGTGGTGCCATGGATTCAGGGCTGAGCTGTGCTGCTGGGCAGGGAAGGTGAGGAGAAGCAGCTCCCCTGTGCCTTCCCGTGCTGGACCAGCCAGCCCAGCATGCTCACAGATCCAGCTTTTCATGTTTGTGGAGGGACTGAAGTGATGTGTGCTCCAGCAACACGCCCAAGGTCACACAGCACAATAAATCAGTGTCTCATCGGGGATGAGAATCCAAGATATTTCTGTAGCCCCTCCAGCCATCACCAAGTCCTCTGCTATCACAGCCAGACTACACAACTTTGTATGCCTGTAGCACCCTTTTGAAGTTAAGCTGTGGATAAATAAGGAGACAGCAATATTTTCTGGGCAATTTTTCTTTTTTTCTTTCTATTTTGCTCAAGTACTTGAAATTAGCAGAATCAAAGTATAAGATCATGGGCTTTTAGAGCTCAGTGCTGGTTGTTCTGTGTGTAAGGCTCAGGGCATCCTCTCAAGCTGCTGTAAAGGCAGCTGCCAAAACCCAGACCTCCTCCCCTTCACCCAGCCCTGTGCTCCACATCACTGGGTTGTTGCTCTGATGTAGAGAAAAAGCTGATGTTTTACCCATATATTTTTCAATTAATTGGCTTCTTCTCTTTAAAAAAAAAAAACATTTCTTGGTGTTTTTTTCTTTTTTTCTTCTTTTTTTTTTTTGAGGTCTGCCTTTTACTCGTTTATTCTCTGTAAGTGTTAAGCTGCTCATATTTTGGTGCATTGTGTTATGTGCAGAGAATTTTTATCAGCCGCCCTAGTGCTCGCATGTGGTGGAAATACCAATGTGTCTGAGGAGCGGAGGTTGTGCACACAGATGTGCAGAGCAGCAGAATGAATGGTTTGCAGACGGACGGGGAGGAAACCCAGGCTGAGCCTGCACCTTCGATCCATCAGCCCGGCCCCGACCGAGCGTGGGCTCGTGTGGAAATGGCATGAGAGCTTCAGTGTGTGTAGGTTATGGGAGGAAGGAGCCACGGCTGTGAGTGGGGAAAGGCTGTGCTTTACGAGGGCAGCTGCAATTACAAGCTCTTATCAAATGAATGAAAAGCCGAGACTGAAAAGCAGCCAGGATCCCGCGGTGTTCGGCAGGAGCCACGGTCGGATGCTCAGCAAAGGCTGGGCATGGTGAAAGTGCTGAATTTGATTTCCAGCTTTGCACTTGGCTGAGCCTGGCTGCTTCCCCGAGCCTCAGTTTGTCCGTCTGTGATGTGGAGGTGAAGCTGTGCAGTCCTCTGGGATTGACTGACAGTGCAGGAATGCACGCAGGCCCCGGGCACCGGGGTTTGCACTCTCCTGGGAGCCCTTGGACCCGGCCTTGGAGGGTCCTTGGGAAGGGTTAAACCACCAGTCCATATTTCAGCACTGTAAAGTGGTGCTGGGACAACAGCCCCAAGTCGAGAGAAGGAATCTTTATTGCTCCTGTATGACTAAAGCCCCAGCACTGGGAATGACACATTTAATCTTCAGTGGAGTGGACAATCTTGGAGATTTATAAAGCCTCTGTTGTGTGAGAGGTCAGTGGGGATTAAGCAACAAGTTAAAACACACATAGACCAGCAGAACCACAAAGACCCTTCCCTCCTCCCCCTTTTCTTTCCTCCCTCTGTTCCTTTCCCCTCTCTGCAAAAAGTCAAGCTTAAATGTCACATCAAACCAAGCTTAAAACATGGTGGCTTTTAACACTGGTCACTAAACCCAGGAACCACTGGCTCCGAGGGCTTGCCACGTGGACAGCCCCATTGTGATGGATTTGCTGCCGTCACTCCTTCTCCAGGCTTCTGTTCTGGTGGTGACAGGCGACACACAACCTATTGGAAATGAAATCCAGTCTGTAGAGCCTTGAAACCAATGGCTGTTTGAGGCACAGTCACTGCTGTGTGGGGTAGGATCCCCTCTCCGTGGCGGGGGGCAAAGCGCAGCGCCCAGCTCGGCCTGAGCTGGTGGGAGCGGGCACCCCCGGCCCGGCTCCCCCGTTCACCCCCTTGTGCTTTGTCCCCACAGAGCAGAGCGAGGGGTTCCACTGCCGGGAGGAGTGCCGCATCCTGGGCCACTCGGACAGGTGCTGGATGCCCCGCGGCGCCGTGCCCAGCCGCGCCAAGTCCCCCGAGCACGGCAGGAACGTCATCGCCCTGTCCATCGAGGCCACGGCGGTGGACGCAGAGCCTTACGCAGACTGCGGCACAAAAAGGACCTTCGCCACCTTCGGCAAGGAGGGCGGCGAGCCCCCGGCCGAGGAGCGGCTCGCCAACCCCAAAGGCAAAAGAACGGTGGACTCGGCCGCCTGCAGCCCCAAGGTGAGCGGCGCCGTGCGCGAGGCCGGCAACGGCTGCGAGGCCGTCAGCCCCGTCACCTCGCCCCTGCACGTGAAGAGCCCCTTGTCCGGCAAGCCGGCGGCGCCCTACGGAGCCGGGCACGGCGCCGGCAGCCGGGAGCGGGAGCCCTTTGGGAACAGTGGCCCTTCCCGGCCCACCGAGGCAGAGCCCCGGGGCGCGGACAGCGAGAGCAGCGGGCAGGAGGGCAACCCGCTCCTGCAGGAACGCCGGGAAAAGGACTCGCCCGGCGCCCGGAGGCTAAAGGACATCGTCCTCTGAGCGGCACTCGGCGGGAGAGGATGAGGATGACGATGAGGGACCGCACGACTCCCAGCGCAGATTGTTTTTATCGCTTACCAATGGTTCACAGATTGCTGTATTTAAAAGCTTTCCCTAAATGTATTGTTTATAAATGAAGCTATCGTTAATGTGACAATCCCACGTGTCTCGACAGGCGGCAGGGGTGTGCAGCCGGAGCGGAGGAGCCGGTGTTTCGCTTTGGCCGGGAGCTGTCGGGTGGTGGGGGCAGAGGCCAGACCCCCCCGGTCCTCAGGAGCACTCGGTATCCCCTCCTCGGAGTTTATATATTTTTATATCTCAAAACGAAGATAAATTTCCATTCCTGGCAAGAATGGAGTGGCCAATTCCTTATTCGGACATGTTTAGTAACCACCCCGGCAATTTTGTAGTCTGGACAAAGTAGCGGCTGTTTCTTGTGTGGGACTGTTCAAAGTGACAGTCGGGTGAGTTTCAGTTCAAATTCACCCAGCACGAGGTTGTTTGTCTTTCAAGGTGTTGGTGTTTTGCTATGGACACCCCTGCATTTATGAATCCTTTTGCTGTCACATACTTACCTGTACTATTATATTTGATATTGCAAATTACTGTATGTCTAGTGATGGCAAAAGGCTTTCAGGCTTAAAAAAAAGGAATAAAAAAAAATTATCAATCACAATCATCTTAAACTTTGGGGAACCTGCATTTTGCAGCCCCGGTGGAGCAAGCGCTTCTTCCAGCCCCCACCATTGCCTGCAGCCTCCCCCGGCTCCTGCAGGAAAATGACAGGGCATTACGGGAAGACGATTTTGGGAAAATCCTGCCTGGATTGCAATTGTCGGATGCACTGTGCTGAACTTTTCCCCTTACCCGTTTCTTTTGCATAATTTCAAGGCAATGCATGGAAAGGTTTTTTTTTCCAGAAGTTGGTTATTTTGGTTTTTTTCCAGTTCCCAGATTTAGATATCCCTCGCCTCCAGTCATTTCCAAGTCAAAGAGATGGAATTATTTTAAGAGATCTAAATTACCTTCTCAATTAGACACACACACTTCCCAGTCAGCATTCCCTAGCCATGATTGCACCAAGAGGGTGTATGTAGGTATGACATCATGGCATGGATTTTAGAGTGTTCCCATTTCTTTCTATCCCTGCATCATAAATAAGTATGGAATGAGCAATAGTGATGTTAATTTAGGGGCAGACAGGTGATATGTAACAACGCTACTAATTCAATTAATGTGCCTTCTTAATGGAGAAAAAATTAAAGCAATTCTTTATTTTTTCTCATAATTAAGGACTTTTTTGTGTGGGTACAAATCTACTCATGTAAAATTGATTTGAAAATTGAGCTACTTTAATAGCCATTTTGTAGAAGGGAGAGAGGGAAGGGATTCCACAGCTCTCTGCTCTCTTGCAGTGATGATTCCTCAGTGAGGTATGAGTAAGGTAGGAGGATTTCAGTTAGTGTATTATTATTATTATTGCTATTATTATTAACCCTTCACTGAACAGATTTTTCCTACCCTCAATAATGTTTCCTAGAATTTAAAATCGATTATGGAAGGAAAAATATATAGCTCTTGCCAATGTTTGCTGTACCAGCAAGTTGAAATTAGTGGTTTCTAGAGAAAGTCTTTCTAGGTCTACATATCATGATAAAGTATTTGTTACTTGATTTATTTAAATTAAAAACAACAAGAAAACAAGTTCCAGTTGTTATTATCCTCAAAATAAAATGAAACTCCAGCCATTTATTTCTTTAGGGCAGATTGATCTTGCCTGAAGCTACAGCTGGTCCGAGACAGGTCCAGAGTCAGCCTGTTTCCCCTGCCACTTGTTAGGGCCAGGAATTGGGAAAGAATCAAGAAAAAACAGTTGTCTAATGAAATTTGTGATGCTTCCCTCACTGGTGTGATGACTACCTCATTCAGCTCCCATCCCACGTGTTAACATGATCTCCTGCATCCCTCCAGAAAGCAAACTGGGGATTTTCCCCTCTTCTGGATTCTGAACCCATTTTTCAGGGATATGTTGTTTCTGTTCCCTCTGTGTTTCCTGCCTGTGTACTGCTTCTGCTGTCATTTATTTCTGGTTTTTTTTTCCCCAAATGTGTGTTTTCAAACAAAGAGGAGAGGGGCTGGCTCGGGGCAGTTGGAGTAACTGGGTGTTCTGTAACTGTTACGCTGAGTTTATTCTGATGTTACCTGCTTTTGTCAGCTCTGGAGGTTTTTTTGGGGGAGGAGAAACTTCTCCCGTGTGTTTGCTGAGAGACAGAGCCTGCCTTGCCCCGTCTGTCAGATGCTCTTGGCTGCACAGGGCAGCGACTCCATGTGGCCCCGTCAGCCCCCCACAGCTCCCAGGGGGAGACCCGGATTCCCCACGGCCCGTGGTGGGCTGGGGAGTGGGGGTCCCCCAGGTGCCCCATCACCATCCCCAGCTGCCTGGAAAAGCACCAGCCCTTAATTCCTGCCGAGCCTTGCACCCTGCCTGCGGAGCTGCCACCACCAGCCTTGTGTTTCGGATGAAAAATAGATGCTAACTGAAAAGGAAGAGAGAGGGGGAAAAAAAAGAAGAAAAAATAGAAACATTTCTCTAATTTACCCAGAGGAAACGTTCCTTGCCACTCTGAATAAAAGCACAGCTGAGAAAAAATGTGAAATAATTCTGTATTAAAAGGGGGCATTAAAGAGGTCAGTAAACCCTTATGCCTCCAAGAAAATCATTTAAACACCAGTTTTCTGGGCTGACCCAGGCTGCAGTGGGGGATGTGAGCGAGGGGCCCTTCCCTGGTACGGCCTTGCTGTGCGGGGCCAAGGGGAGACCCAGAGAGCAGCCCTGCCTTTGCTGCCTTGGCCCTCCCCAGAATATTTTGGTACTCCTGTCACTGTCCCTCTGTGTCACTCGAGATGAGTTCAGGCTCCTGGGCAAATTGTAGTCTCTTGGTTTTTTCCTCCTTGCATCAAAACTGGCCATGCAAAAAATGTTCTGAGCTGCAGGGTGGGCAGGAAGGCTTTTTGGAAGGGTTCCAGATGTAATTATTGTGCTTTTTAATAACTTAAACCTGTCCTCAGATTTGGATTAGGAAAAATCGCTGGGATCTGTTGGTTTCCTTCAGGCAGACTTGCTCTGCTCCCCTGTTTCTCCAGGAGAGCAGCAAGCACCGACGATTCTCCCCCGAGCATGACGAGGACCCCATCTGGAGCAGCTTTGGGGCTGGGGGCCAGGGCCTGAGCTCTTCCCTGCTCCCTTGGGAGCCCCCGGCCTTTCCCACCCTCGAGGCTGCAGGGCTGTGCCGGGAGGGATGCTGGAGGGCTGGGGGGCACAACTGATGGCTGGAAAAATCCACCCCCAAGCACTGTCTGCTGAGGTTGTTGCCGTTCCCTGTTTGTTGTGAGCTGGAGGTGGCCTGTGGATCACACTTTGTGCAAAAGTGAATTCCTTTCTTTTTTTTTTTATTTTTAGTTTTATTTTTCCAAATAGGAAACAAGTTGCTTTTGTGAAGAACACACTGTCTGATGAATATGTTGAAATTATTCTTCGGTGGGGGGGAGGGGGGGGAGAGGAAAAAAAAAATCTGATTTTGAATGGAAACACATTTGTCTGTCATTGGGGAAAATGGATGGTCCTGTTGCTCCAGCTGCTTGTGCAGCTCTGGGTAACCTCTGACCCAACCTGTGAGCTGCGGCCCGCGCCGGGAGAAGCCCAGCCGCCCCCGCTGGCCCTGCTGGAGCCTTGGCCAGCTCAGCTGACGTTCAGCTGAGCCGAGCTGGGGCAGTCTCCAGCAGCCTCCCTCACAAACTGGCTCTCGGCAGCGGCGGCCGCAGCGCCCAGCGCGGTTCGTCTCGTCGTGGTGTCTCCGTTGCCGAGTATATGAAGAATAAATTGTTGTATATGCTGATATGTATGTTATGTACATTTTCACAGTGATTGAATCATTGTAAACAACAAAATGGAAAAAGGAAAAAAAAAAAGAATCACCGTTCTGTCTATTTTATGAAGATGATAAAGCAGCTTTATTAAATTATTATGATTCTGTTTCCAAATGGTGTACCTGCCACATTGGGATTTTTTTCATCTGATGAGAACTTTGTTTTCCACCTAAATGTGATTTTCTTTTCTCTGCTTTGAGCATCTAATGCATTTTAGTATTAAAGCAATTATTGAATAAAATGGAAAGTAAGTGTTTGGTTAAATATGCCTCAGAGGGTTTGCTTTGATGGGCTCCAGGTGCTGGTCCCGCAGAAGCCAGCACACAGCTGGGTGCCACCCCACCCCATCTCTGTCCCATGCTGCTCAGCTTTGGCACCCAAGAGGCTGCAAACCTCAGGCAGAACTTTCCTGGTCCTGAGGAGGGGTCGTCACCATCCCCAGTGGTGATCAGGCTCTGAGCCCCCATGAAACTGGGCAGGGTTCTGGTCCTGTGCACTGCCACCTCCACCTTCGAGGGAAACACGGCTGTGAGAGGGATGAGTCCGGGTAGGAAACACCAACACACACTTCACTGAGGCATGGCAGAGGAGAGTTTATTTTCTGTAGTTTTTCGGGAGGGTGCTTTGGAGGAGATGGTGAGGAGCATCCACTGCCTCTGAATTAACTGGTTGATGGACCACGGAGCATCCGAGCACTTTGTGGCTACCAGGCTAAATGCTCCCACGAGATCTCTGCTCACTCACTCAGGGTGACCCCAAGGTGCAAGTGGAACAAGAGCAGTGCCGTGGGAAGCCCTTTCCCTGGCGTGGGAAGGTGCTTGAGCTGCACAGCGAGCATCATCCTGCCTGACAGGGACACACAGGAGCAGAGGGCAGCTGCAGGTAACACACCTGGGTGAGGTCCCATCCCTCTAAACCAGCAGGATCTGGCCGGCCTGGGGTCAGCTCCTCACAGGTGTGTGTTGGCACGGAGGCACAGGTGACGGTTCACAGCAGCACCTGCAGCTTGTTGGCACCCTCATTAGTGAGTCATTTGGCAGGTGGGTAAAAGAGATAATCCAGGCTGTGGGAGGGAGGCTGGTGTTTGTCTGAGGGGCTGGTTCGCAGCCGGTCTGGGGAGCAGCGGTGCGGCAGCAGCGCCGTTCCCGTGCCCGCGGGGGCTCTGGGCTGCTGCAGCACCCCCGAGCCGGGACCCTGCCCGCACCCGGAGCTGCCAGGTAGGAGCTGAGCGGGGATGGGGGGAGCTGCCCAGGTGAGCTGCCAGGGGCTGGGGCTGCTCTGTGGGCTTCACTGCGGGGGCAGTGCACAGCCCCAGCCCTGGGCCGCCTGGGAGATGAGATGGGGCTGAAACCCCTCGGACGGAAGATTTTTCTCGTGGCATCCCAGCCGCATCCACAGCCTGCGGGTGCTGCGTTTGCTCCTGGTTTCTCCATCCGCTCGCCGCGCTGGCGGGGGCATTGGCGATGGCAGGTCGGAGACGTGTCCCTGCTGTGCTCCCGGCCCTGCTGGCGATGTGTCCCTGCTGTCCCTGTCCCGCTCCGGGGAGGGCCGGAGTGGGCGGCCCGGGGGAGGGACTGAGCGTCTGCCGCCGGTAAAACCGGAGCGCTCGTGTCTGGCCCGGGGATGCGCTGGATGTGGCTGCCGGGGCAAGGAGCCCCGGGGCAGTCCCTGCGGGGCTGCGGGGGCTGCTCTGTGCCGCTGCTGTGGGTGCACTGCACCCCCAGGGACCTGCGGGTATCCCCTGAGTTCCCCACCCTCCCCAGGAGAGGAGTCCGGCGTTGGGCAGAGATTTTTGGGCACCCCGAGATGCAGAGCCCCCACCCTGCTATCCTTCTGGCTTCAGTGAAGGCCAGCTCCATGAAGCCAGTGAGATTAAATTAGCAAAGAAAGCAGGCAGCCCTCACCGGGCAAGACTGAGAGCCGTGGGTTTCATTCCTGTTTCTTCTGGACATTATTCTACATTACATTTGTTGTTAAAGTGGAATATCTAAGTAGAGCCAAATTAGATTAAGAAGCAATGACTTATTGTACAGTCTGACTGTTAAGCCCACGAAGACAAGAATAAATAAATTGGAGGAATCAAAGGCGTGAAAGCATAGAGCAAAAATATATGTAATAGATCTCTGTTTGAAGCAGGACTCTGCTCAGGGTTTGTTGTGGGCCCAGAGGGGCAAGAGATGGTCCCTGTTATGGTCTCTGTTCTGCTTTTCTGTTGTCTGGATCCTGGTTCTGCTCCCGTGTCTGGTGCTGGTGGGGAAGGTGCTGGACCAGCTGCCTGCTTGCCTTGGGCAGGAAGCAGCATCCAACAGCCCCAGTGGGCTTCCACTTGTTTAACTTGCAGCTGCTTTTTGTTTTGTGTTGTCCTTTCCTTCTGAACGTGATGTAAGCGAGCGTCCCCAAAGAGCCGTGGCAGAACAAACACAGGCAGGTGCACAATTATAGATCTCACCTCTGCTGCCACACTCGGCCCTGCTCAGCCCCCTCCTCCCCGGCCCTCGCTGACAGAATGGGCTCTGCAGGATGGGAGGCTCTCTGGGAACAAACTCTGGGCTTTGGGGTGGCCGTCACACCGCTGGCAGGGGTGTCTGGGCAGTTTCTGTGGGGACAGAGCTGCGATCTGCTGTGCTGCAGAGTGATCAGTCACTGCAACCCAGCCTGGAAAATAAAACAGCCCAAGGAAGCAGCACTGTGGTGCTGCTGTGGAAAAGCCAGCTGTGGCAGTTTCCATTAATACAGATAAAAAATTGAGACACAGGGCAAACAATATTAACCCCATCACTGATCAAGCTTAAAAGCTTTTCCCAAGAAAAATTGTCTCTGGATTGCAGTTAAATAATGGGCAGGGGGGTGGCTGCCTGCAGAAGCCTCTGCCATGGTGCTGGCAGGTGCTCCTGGCCAGGGCAAGGGAAGGTGGCTGGGATGGCAGCAGAGGGTCAAACACCAGGCTGATCCCTTGCAAAGCTTTAGGACATAAGAAGCTCCAAGTGCCCTGTGCTTTAGAGGAAAATGGCACAGAAGCAGATCTTCAGCCTTGGCAGAGGCCAATCTATGCTGCCTGAGGGTGAAAAATTGTCTTCCAAGGCAAAAATAACAAGGAATTATGATAATAAAACCTCCAAGAGAGGAGCTTAGTGTAAGGGTTTTCAGCTTCCCAGATGGGAGGAATGGAGGCTGATTGGTGGGAGCTCATATCCCCAAATGTGGAGGTAACTGGGGCAGGAACTGTCTGGACTCTTTGGGCTGCCCCTCACCTGAGCCAGCCTTGGTGGTTGTGGGATCCCAGCGTTCCAGACCTGCCACTGTGGTGCTGGTGCAGCTTCATGGGGCAGGGACCACCTTGGATGGGAGGTGGGGATCTGGGCAGGAGGCTCCAAGGATGGGGACTGGAGGACATTCTTCCCTTGCTCAGCGAGTGAGTCCCAAGGTCTCCGTTAGAGCACTTTGGTTCTTCTGCCTTTCTGCTCCAGCCCTGCCTGTGCTTGGGACTGAGAAAAGAGATAAAGTCTCCAGCTCTAAATTCCAGTGGAAAGCCCCCAACATGCTGCCATTTGCCTCCCCAGCCTTCCTCTGGTTCACTCTGTGCCTCTGCCGGGGGTGCTCGTGGGTGTGAAGGCACAGCACAGCGTGGCTGGGTGAGGCAGGAGCTTTGCTAGGCTAGCAGCAAGCTCTGCCTCTTTGCCATCCCCTCTCCATCCTTAGTCCAGGCTCCAAACCCCAGCGTGGCTCTGCATCCTGCAGTGCCTCATCCCTGGCTGGTGAATTTGGCCAGCATTGACACTCACAGTCATTCTGAGAGGGTCTCCCAGGCAAAAAAAAAAAAAAAAAAAAAAAAAAAAAAAAAAAAAAAGATAATTTTGTACTATTTTAATTTTTTAAAAAAAGTTTATAATTCTATCTTCTTGTTGCTACAGTAAGTTTGTCCACCTCGGTGAAGGTGATGGGGGGACAGCCATGATCGGGATGCAGCCCCGTCGCGGCCGGGGTCACCCCGGGTGCCCTCGGGGGCTGGGCGGTGGCAGGGTCCCAGCGCAGCAGCGCTGTCCCCCCGGCAGCCCCCTCTGCCCTCCCCGGTGCCGCGGAGCGAAGTGCCCCCGAGGCAGGAGGAACAGCAAAGCTTTTATCGGGCGATACTGGTAGCGTTCAGCTGCTTTTGAAGTCTCCAAAGAGAGCCGGGATATTTCTTGATCTGCTCTTAAATAAGTCATTGCCGCTGCTGTTAGCTCGCGTTAAGCAGCGAGGATGCGCAGCCCGGACCGGAGCCTGCCCGCGCGGGGTCCGGCCCTGGGCCAGCCTCGGGAGGAGCTTTCGGGCTCTTCAATATTTCATTGCCGAGTTTATTTTAGCCTGAGCCAGACTGGAATCGCTGTGCCCCCGCGGCGCGGTTAGTCGGAGGAGCAGCCTCGGATGGTTTAGCGCTGGTTTTGTGCCTCAGTTTCCCGTTGCCGTCTCGGCCCCGGTCCCTGGGCACGGAGCTGTGCCCGAGCGCTGCCCGCTGGCCTCAGAGCGGCTCCCTGGCCTCCTCCACATGCCCACGGCGCTGGGCATCGCATCCCTGCCCGAAGGGGGAGGCGGGAGCCGCTCTCTGCGGGGACACCCCGTGGCTGACACCCGGGTACCTTCCTTCCCTGGGCCTTTGCTCGCCTCAGCTGTGGCAGGAGGAGGGCTGGGGAGGCTGGAACAGTGCCCCATGCCCGCGAGCTATTCAGTGCTAACAGAAGCATTGACAGGTCAGGCTGTGTTTCTTAAATGCTCCTTTTTCACTTTTGCTCGCTCCCCTTGGACTCTCTTCCCACCAGCAGCACCTTTAGCATTTATCTCATTCGAGTCCTCTAAGCAAATCTTATCTCTACATTTATTGCATCTTTGGGAATAGTAATTTTCAAGTCAGCTTTCACATTACTCCATATTTGTTACTAGTCCTCTGTCGAGGGAAAACCTGGCTCTTTATTAGTTCTCTGCCTGATACAAAACATTTAATTTGAACAGAAACCACCAGGAGAGAGATACATATTGCTTTTCATAACCAAAGTGTCAACATCTTGACCAGACTGTAGCTGAAGCAATCTCTACCATATGGTGGATTTTCATACTTTAACGTCACATCTGCATCCCCGCTGCCTCTCCTTTCATTCCAGAGATGCTGTGCTGGTGATAAAAGGCGCTGTCTCCGTGTCCTTCCACAACACAATCACAAAAGGACCCCTCAGCAGATAAGGAACTAAACCAGGGATACAATAGCTGTGGCTTCCCACTGGCTTTCTGTTCAATAGCTTTCTGCTATGCAGTTCACACACACACACGAAAAAAAAAAAGGAAAAGAAGAAAAAGAATAGCAATGAAGGAGCATGTGTTGGGAAAATAAGCCCCAGTAAATCCCAGGGAGGGCACGGCTGCAGAACATGCTGGGAATAGTGACTAGAAGTGGGCTGAAACAAGATGAAACCATTTTTTCCCCAGATTTCTGGTAAATGGGATGTTCCCCACAGCTTCACTGAAGCTTGGGGCCCCTCAGAGTATTCAGACTTGGTGTTTAGGAAAACGGAGCTGTGCTGGTGTTGAGTTTTATTGCAAGGCAACGCAGAAATCTGTATTAACCTCTGTGGATCCTGGTAGGAACGGGATGTACGGAGTTTCTTGCTCAAAGGCGTGTTCAGAGCCCAGTGCAGTGGGGAAGGAGCTGTGGAGATGTCACTGAGCAGCGGGCAGAGGCTGTGCACAGCCTCTCCTGAGCCAGGGCAGTGCCAAAGGAGCTCTGAGGTCACCCCTGGGTTCTGCCTGCTCGGGCTCTGCCTCCGTGCTGCTCCCCAGCCCTGCTCTGCCTCTCCTCACCCCTCCTGAGGGATGCCAGGAGCTTTGCTCCTTGAGGAGCGAGCTGAGCTTCAGACCCCTTCCTGCAGCAGGATTTCTTGGCAGGCTGTCTGACCTGGCTACAGATGCCTGGTTTTGTTGTGTTGAGGATGCAAAGGCTCTGCTGGCAGCTCTTCCCTTCTCTCACCTGGGCTGGGCTCCCACCGGTGAGCTGCCACACCGCGTTTCCACAGTGGGGATTTTCACTCTGCCACTTCCTTAGGCTCTTCTCTGCCCTCTTTCCCACCCCTGGGGCCTCGCCTTTTGCCACTGCCCTTCCCACACTGCTTTCCACATCCCTGCCTTGCAGGGCCTGTGGGCTTTGCTTGGGTGCAAGGCAGCCCAACAAGGGTTGGGCTCTGTGCTTGGCACGTGCCCCAAACGCTTGCCTCAGCATTTTGCATGCCGCAGAGGATTTTATTGTATTGCTTTAATGGGAAGTCATGCAGCTCTGAACCCCAAATACACAGCTCTGTGAGAGTAGTGGCTGGAGGAATCCGCAGATAATTCAGTCCTGCCTCCCTTAAGTGAAATAGGATGTTAATACAATACAGTGGAGAATCGCTAATACAATCCTATTTTTATACTAGCACTTTCATGTCATATTAGAAGAAGATTCGACTTTTAGATCTTTTTTAGCAATTTAGCACAGTGAGGATTTCATTATACTGACAGAACTATTGACAAAAAGAAACACATTAGAATTGGGAGGATAATGGTCCTGGGGAAGAGGAAGTTTTGCAAGGCTTTTCATTTAAAACTGGACTGGGCAAAGTAACAGGCACTGTGCTGAGGGGAATAATCCTGCATTAGCAAAGGGGTGGACTGGCTGACCTTTTAAGTCTTGTCACAGACTAATAGAAGTCAGAGATGGAAGAGACTTTTAGGTCACATCAAACACTTCTTCCAACCCAGCGCAAGATTATTTCTTGATATATTTGATGGGTTTTTTTTCCCAGTTCTAAAAGTTCCAAGTCACGAAGCTTTCTCTCCCAAGGAGCCTTTTTCACACTGTTTTACCCGGTAAGCATGTGCTTAACTTTGCGCACTGTCATTAATTCCCCTGAATTAAAGTTGTTAAATCCTGCCGAGACTTAAATTGGATTACTTGCAGCCTGCAAAGTTAAGCACCTGCATAAGACTTTGCAAGAGGGAGGTTTAACAGATCTTAGCATTAAGTTCTTCTCACTTTTCCACCTTAATCTTTATTTTACTTCACAGTCCTCTCACCTTTCCCTTGCCTGGTTCAGCTCAGCCTCTCCTTCTCCCTCCTCCTGATGTGCTGACAGTTCTCACCTTCCCTGAGGTCTGAGTTCTCCTCCCCAGACTGGCTGTGGCTCTGCAGGCCTGTGAGACACGGGGAACTGCCTTGCCAGCAGCAGCGTGGCTTCTGGCACAGGAGTTAAACAGGGATAGCTTTGCTGGAGTGAACAATTAAAGTGTTTTTGCCACCCCCTGCTCCATGGCAGAGCTTTGGAGCAAGAGGAGAGGGAAGCACAGGGATGGGTGGTGAACCTCACTTGCTGTGGGTCTGTGACACGAGGAGAAGAAGCTTTCCTGTTCCATCTGCTCCCAGCCTCCTCAGCTAGGTACCCACTTTCCACGCCGAGAGCAGATGTTCCTGCTGGAAATAGGCCTCCCTTCTGAAGCTGGAGCCATCACTTTGCATTAGAGCCTGCAAGCCTGCTTTCTGCCTTATAGAGCTTTCCCTGCTGACAGGGTGTGAGGCACAAAACATTTTAAATGAAGATCTTTACAATTGTGAACATGCTGCAATAAATATTAATGCTAACTTGTGAAATGGCGAGCCAGCAGCTCTGGCAGTGGCTGGGGATGCTTCTCCTCAGGTGGCACGGGGCTCTGTGCTCCCCAGCCTGGGCTCCTGCTGCCTGTCCAAGGTGGGTGCTGCCCAGGGCACCAGGTCCCTGTGCTGAGCCACTCCTGCCACCTTTAGGGACTGCAGCACCAGTGGCTTGGAGCTGCTCCAGCTGGCTCCAGGTGTTTTCTGTGTGAACCACCCAGGAGGGTCTGGGGGCTGCCCTGCAATGCCCACTCCAACACCAACTCCCTCTGTTTAATCACCTCAAAGGGACAGATAGGTATTGTAAGTGCAGGTGAACCCAGTGGGCAGAAATGCTGATGTCTGACTCCAGCTCAGAAGGCTGAATGGTTTCTTTATTATAATTTTACTATAATACATTAATATACTATTTAAAGGAGATACTAAAACTACAAACCTACTTTTTCTAACTACCATATCTGACTCCCAACTTGTGACCCTCTCTGAGAGCCCAGCCCCAGGTGGGTTGGATTGGCCATCAACTCAAACAATCCTCACCTGAATCCAACCAAGCAATCACCCCAGGGAAACAATTCTGCAAACACATTCCACATGGGAAAATAAGGAGCAGAAATATAAATTGTTTTCTCTTTCTTTTCTCTGTGCTTCTCTATGAAAAATCCTGAGAGAGAGAAGAATGTGCCTGCCACAGACAAGAGCCCTGTGTAACTTGGTTCTGGATGTGCAGATGAGCATTGGTGGCATTGCTGTCACTGAATGAAAGGCTCCTCAGAGGGTGACCTGTTGCTGTTAATTAACGTATTACATTAATATGATGAAGGTCTGAATAGGCCAACCAAAGCAAATGCTCAGGTTCAGTTGTTCCCCTGGTGAGCTCTGGGGCTGCAAACAGAGCTTGTCCAGGCTCCAGCCCAGCTCTCTGCCTGCCTCTTGCCTGCTGAATAGCCATATATTGTCCAGGCAGGAGGTGGACTTTCAGCAGAGACAAAAGCAAGACAAGTTCCTTTTTGAGATTTTAAGCTTGAGTTCATCCAGAGGAGACAATTTACTTCTCTTTGTTGTTTCCAGCATCATTCATGCCTTCTGTTTGCGCTCTGTAGACACTGAGCCTGGGATATCATCTGAAAGAAGTTTCTCTCTCAGGACCTTTGATGTTAGGTTTGTTATATGTATATTTGAAAAGTACTTCTGCAGTGACAAAGCTCGGCACTGCTCCTGCTGGGCTGATGTGTGTGTGAACCTCGCCAGTGAGTGGCAGTGATTAATCCTGCAGCACCGTGTGCTTTTGTTGCTGCACCGCTGCCCTTGTGGACAGAGCAGCAGCACTTGGGTTTGAGCAGGTGACAAAGGGGATGGAGTCCTTTTCCTTGTCCTCAGGTGTGGAGGAGATTGGGGTGGGCATTGCTGTGCCCCCCATGACCTGCCAGGGCTGCTGGGGATGGATGGGTCCTGCTCTGGTTTGCAGGGGGCTTCCAGCCCTGTGTGCCCAGCAGGGCAGGTCCAGCCGTGGTGTGTGAAATGCTGCAGTGAGCTGTGAAGATGGGCTGACTTGTGCAGTATAGTGATTTCAAACAAAACCAAAAAAGCTCTGCAGGTGGCTACCCCCAACCAGGAGGGCTCAGTGGAGGCCTGGATCTGAACCATCCCTCGAACACCTGCCCTGCAGAGCGCAGCTGGAGCATTTCCCAGCTCCTGTCAGGCTGCCACTGACTCCAGGTTTGCTCTTTAGCACCTTGCTGCCCGTGAGCAGAGCAGAGGGTGCCTGTGCCAGCCCAGGACTCAGCTCTGTGCTCAGCCAGTAGCAGATTCTGGAAGAAAGTCTTGGAAACAGGATCTGAGCTCTCCTAGAGGAGAGCCTGCTGGCTTCCAGCAGGGAGAGACATGGGATGCCCCGAGCCAGGGATGGCAGCCAGGCCTGCTAGCCAGCTGATCCGCTCCCCTGTTTGTGTGTGTTGTCTCTTTTGAAGCAGCTCGTGCCCTGGGCTACTGCAACATCTGGTGGTAATAAACAGTGCCATGTAATTGTGCTCTGTGTGGAAAAGGGTTTCCTTTTTTTGCAGTTTAAATTTACTCGCTGTGGAGCTGGTGGTAATTTGTGGGGTGTTGTTTTTGCCACAGCCTGTGATGCTGTGGAAGACCTGACACCCATGGGGACATGCTGAGTGCAAGCAAGCCAAGGCACCCAGCACGTGGCCCTGCCAGGCTCTGTGTCCCTGGCAGAAGGGGATGAAATCTGCTTTTGTTTGCTAGGTGCTACATAGATAAAATCCAGATCTGTCGCATTTGCTGCTAATTGGCTTGCAAGGGCTGCTTGTTGGAATTGTGGAGCTCTCACAGAAATGGGTGACCTTTGGCAGCACTAATGTTTCCAGAGAAATCCCCAAAGCTCTGTGCCTTCCCTCCATCACTCCTGCTGTGAAAATCTGCTGAGAGGAGCTGCTCCCCTGCTCTCCCATACCTTCCCCACCACTGCATTCAGCTCCTCTTCAATGACACATGCCAGGAATGCTACTCGTTAATTAACAACGAGTTAATTAATGAGTGGCAAAAGTCCAGTGCTCATAATTGTTTAGAAAAGGCACTGAAGAAAACATGCTAAACTTTTTTGGCTTCTGGGCTGTTTCTGAGGCAGCACTCAGGGCGTTGGCACATCTGTAGGTGTTTCCCAGGCTGGAGAGGAGTAAAAACTTCCCTGCAGGAGAAAATCCTGCTGTGGCTTGGATGGATTGTGACCTGCAGGGGCTCTGATGGGATGGCAGTGTGCTGTCCAGCCCTGTGCTGAGCCAGCTGCACTGCTCCGTGTGGGGATGGGGCTCTCTGCCTCTGGAGCAGGGCCCCTCTGGCTCTGTCATCCCATGGGGCTGTATTTTGTAGGTTTGGGTTTTTGCTGGTTCAGCTGCTTGGCTCAGCTCAGCAATGAACCAGCTAAGAGCAGGGTGAGTAGTAGAGTGGGACAGCTCCCTAAACCTGCCCCACAACACCCTAAACCTCCATGGAACTGCCTGGAGCTCAGCAGCATTTGTGCTTTTTTCCTAGCGGAGTAGCTGGCTACTTCTTTCCCATCTGTCCTTGCAATGTCTCTTCTTATTATTCCTTTATTTGTATTGATTTTAGTTCACTGGAACCTGAATTGCTGGGTGTGTAAATTGCTGGAGTCTGGCTCTCCCTTCCGTGTGGCTCTGACCTGGGGTGTGATCCCCGGAACAAAACCCCCCCGATGGGTCAAGGCCCCCATGCCAGCCCATCTGTCGTGTCCCTCCAACCTCGCACATTGTCCCGAAGTGCCCCTGGGTTCTGCTGCTGGCGGGGAGTTTTGGGTGATGCATGCTCAGCCCCTGCAATTTGTGCTCTCAGTTACCAGCTTAACCATGGTGATTTACATGGCAACCCGATGAGGCCTGGCATTTCAGTGCCTTTATGCATTTAGCGGCATCAGCTCCCATGTAATTTAATTGTCTGTGTTTTAAACATAAATCAGCAAACTGGGGGCTGGAGCGGAGCAAACTCCTTGCTGGGCACGGAGGCTGCTCCTGCTGCCTGCCCCTTGGGTGAGACACGGCCCATCCTGGTGTCCCTGCTCCCCAGGGATGCTCCATGCAGGAAAGTGAGGCTGAGGCTGTTCCAGCTTTGGGGAGCCGAGTCCTGGCAGTGCTCGGCTGGGAGGGGGTTCCTGCATCCCCGCTCTGCAGCCCCCCAAAGCCCCTGGAATGTGACACCTCGCGGGCTCCCCTTCCAGCCAGATTTTGTTTGAACTTGGCCAAGGGGCTCAGAATTCATTAGGCGCTGTGACTAATAGTTGTGACTCAACCAGCCTCATTTCCTGAGGAAATTGGGCTAAATGCTTCCCCACAAGTTCATGGAGAGCCGCTCCTCTCAGCAAGGCTTTGATCACCCAGTGTCAAGCATCTGGGCAAGATGGTGTTTGGGTTTCACTTGCCTCTCTTTGTGCAGTGGCTCCCTGGTTTGAGCAGGGTGAGAGCAGCACCCCTGCTGCTGGGCGAGAATGTGCCAGCAGTGTGGGAATGAGAGCCAGGATGTGCTAATTGGACAGTGTTTGGGCTGGGGACAGCCTCCCCCTGCGCCCCCCTTCCTTGCTGGTGCCGGGGGATTTCTGCCGGCGGATTCCCACTGCCACAGCTGTGTCCCTGCGAGTGTGCTGGGAAGCAGTGCCAAAATCCTCGAGGGCACTTGGCCCCGCTGTCCTTCCATCCCTGGGAAGCCGCTGTGCTGGCCAAGGCCACTGGTTGCCGTCACAGCCAAGGCGAGGGATGAGCTGCATCTCCCTGCCAGGTCCCTGGGCTGTGGGGAGCAAACAGGGGCGTGATCCCACGCTGGGCAAGTCCCAGCTGCAGGCTTGGCCTGCCAGGGTGATGCTTTTCCCAGACGTCCCCAGTCTGTCCTGCCTTCAGTGCAGTGCAGGCACTGCAGGGGTGGGAGGGGAGCTGGGATGGAGCTGCTTGTGTGGCCAGCCCAGCATCCCCCTGGACTTCTCTCACACTCCTTCCTTCACCCCTGGCCGGCCGTCTGCAGCCCACAGGAGCAGCAAATATCAGTGCTGTTCTACCCTTCTTTTGCACTCTTCCGCAAAGTGTTTTGCAGGCTCTTTGGAAGGTATAAATCCTCCCATGCGGGGTAAATCAAGGACCAGAGGGAGGTAAAAAATAACTTAGGGAAAAAATAAACTTCACGCTGCAGGTCTTAGCAGATGTATGTCAGGGTACACGTTATACCGGAGCTATGGCAGCGAGGAGCTTCTTTACACCAGCTTTTTGTCAGCCTTTTTGTATGCGAGTGCTCCCTGTAGCGCAGAGCAGCTTCCCAGAGCAGCACAGCACCTCTGCACGGCCGGGCTGGGGTCAGGGCTGCCAGGTCCTTGCAGACAGGGCGGTGTCGGCGTGGAGCCCGGCTCTGCAGGCGGCAGGAGCTGATTACCACAGCTCATCCAGCTCCGCGGCTCTCGCTGGAGGACGTTGGTATTTTGGGATGCACCAGGTGAGTCAGGGTGAGCCAGGCGGCGACCTGCAAGCGTTCCCACAGACCCCTCAGTGGGCTGGGGCACAGGGTGGCTGGGGGCAATTTATTCCCTCAACGACAGTCACAGTCTGCAGGCTCGAAGAGAGAATTATCTATTTTTGTGCACTGGGTTTATGCCCACGGAAAGACTTGTCTACTGTCCTTAGCACAGAGGATGTGACTTGTGCAGAGTGGAGTCACTGTCTCCCAGGATGGGCTGGAGGTGTGAGAACAGACCTGTGCTACAAACCCTCCCCTTGCTGAAGTTCTGCTCTTCCTGGCTGCTGCCAGCTGAGTCCCTTGCCGGTGGTGCCCAAGGTGCTGCTCCCCTCCCTTGCAGGAGAGCTTGGGAAGGTGAGGCAGGCTGGGGCTGCTCCGTGCTCCGAGGCAGAGGGGCTCCAAGGGGCAGCGGGGGGATGCTGGGCAGCTGCAGCCAGCTGGGCACTGACAGCAGAAGGATTATCCCTGCCAGCAGCGGGGCTGGAGTCCTTGTGGAGCCAGGAGCAGGGCAGAAGGAGGTGGCACTGGGTTTTTGGGAGCTCATGGCTCCAGACAATGTGAGAGAGATGCAGAACCTGCACCCCGGCAGACAGTGCTGCCAGGCACATTACAGCAGCTCGTGGCTGTGGCTGAGGGATGCTCTGAGCCCGATTGCAGCCTCTGTCTCACTGCCCAGCTCAGAGCCTCTTAGAGCCTCTGTTTCACTGCCCAGCTCGGAGCCTCTTACAGCCTCTGTCCCACTGCCCAGCTCGGAGCCTCTGCCCGTGCTCGGGCCCTTGAGGGGCAGGGAGGGTGCTGGGCATGGCCACCGGCACAGCCAGGCCGCTCCTGGGCCTGGGCAAGCAGCAGGAACCCTGCCAGCCTCGCTGCCCTCCTCGTCCAGCAGCTCCTGGGTAATTCACCAGCAGCCTCTGCTGTGTGAATACTTCCCATAATGAACGTCGGGCTCATCTTCACATTTTTCTTCTGCTCTGTTTATTTGCTTTTAGCATGTGAGATCCAGTCTTTGCCTCCTGCCTAGCCCTGTCCCGGGCCGGGCTGTGTCCCCTGTCCTGGCCCGTTGTGTCCCTGTCACTTTACTGGCTCCTTTCAGAGGTCAGCGTGGGGCAGGGACAGCAACAAAGGGAAGCAAAGAATCCTCTTCAAAAGGCCGGGGAGGAAGGCAGGTGGCCAGTGAGCATCGGGCAGGAAGACAAAGAGCCATGGGAACAATGGGCGCTCTGCGGAGCACAAACACTCGCCACTCCGGTTATCCCCGCTCTGCCCAGAGTCACCCCAGGGCTGCCAAAAGGGAGATTTTATCTCCCGGTGGCTCTGAAAGGTGCTGGGGGCTGCACATGCAGCCTGAGGAGCAGGTCCCCAGCGGGAGGAGGTGAGGTGAGTTCAGGCATTCACTGGGACATCTCCCCGAGCAGCGCCTGTCCTCGGCGGGGCCGCGCTGAGCTGCTCGGAGGGTGGAGAAGCCCGTGCCTGGTGAAAGATGAGACTGTCAGCACTGAAGTAGAGAAAATAAACCTCTTAGGCAGATGAATTCCGCAGGTCAGGCTTGGGCAGCCGGCAAATGGAGAGCTAATGACTTGGTTTTTGTCATGTACCAGGCGGAGCTATTGCGGGGACCCGCCAGCACGCAGGTGGAGGCCAGGGGCAGGTTGTATCTTAGCACACTCGTATTTAAGGGTGCTACTTTGTGATAATGTCAATTTCTCCTGCTTTTTCCATTCATCTATCGCTCTGTGATGAGCATCTGTTTGTGTCAGAACAAGGAGCTGTTGACGGCACTCGAGCTGAGCTGCTTTGACCTGCACTTCACGGTGCACAAAGGCTTTTCTCTTGTGGTGATTAGCTCTCTGGCGCAATATTAGGCTCTGTCTCCCTCCTTACGTGCCTTCTGCAGAGTCTGTTCGGTGAGGAGCTTCAAAGAGCCTTGCTGGAGGGTCCTCTGGTTGTGTGACTCAGATCTGCGGCTGCCCCCGTTCCTCCTGGAGCAGGAAATCGTCTGACTCAGCCTCCGTCAGAACCGTGCGCAGGGAGAAGCGATGCAGGGGGAGATTGCCCAGTGAAACGGGGAGCCCCGGACTGTGCACTGCTGTCCTGGGTGGGATTGGGTGTTTGGAAACGCGGTGATGATGCTGTCTGAGAGGAACATGGGAGCAAGGGCTCAGGAGGAGACAGGGAGGTCCCTGCAGGACACCTGAGTCGCCAGGACTCCTCTCTCTGCCTGTTGCTGGCTGTTGTTCTCTTCCATCCTGCAAAGCAGCAGCTGTGCTCCCTTCTTAGCACTGAATTAGCTGGGAAAGAAATCCAGAAGCCCCCAGGCTGCGAAGGGAAACT
The DNA here is from genome assembly GCA_003676055.1 of Chloebia gouldiae. Taxonomy (NCBI): domain Eukaryota; kingdom Metazoa; phylum Chordata; class Aves; order Passeriformes; family Passeridae; genus Chloebia; species Chloebia gouldiae. The sequence continues at coordinate 14,030,393 of QUSF01000018.1, read as the reverse complement.
GTTCAGTGCTTGAAGGTCCTTCTGAGCTGGTTCATGGACACCCCCGTAGATGGGGATAGCATTTTTCCTACGTGCAAACCCCTTGTTTTCACACTCTTTGGGACTCCAACTTTCTGGAAACACTTGTGAAGTGTCTTGTATGACCCCAAGCATCTCTGGGCTTTGCCATTGTCACCTGAGCTCCTGCTGCCACATGGACCAGGGTGTCCATGAGCTGAGGTCCCACCGGGCTGGGGCACTGGCTGACCCTAGAACTTGAGCTTCAGCACAGATTTTTGGGCTTGGGTATCACACAGTGACCGCTCTTCCCCCACTTATGTGTGAGCAGAGAATTAGTCTCATCTCTTCCCAACTCTTTGGTAGAAATCTGAAAAGGAAAGCCTTTCCCTCCATCCATTTCTTTGATAATTAATTAAATAAATAGAACCCTTGAGCAAATGAAATGTCATTTCCCATTCAGGCAAATACATTTGGGTTAGAAATCTAGGTCAGAATGTAAATTATCTTGCTGCCTTCTTGAAGGTGAAGTCCCTGAAATGCACTCAATTTAACTGAAATTGGGGATTTCCCAGTTTTTGCAAGCACTTTATTTTCCTTCTAATGAATACAAGGAGAAAACTTTCCTGAAACTGCCAGGGGATACAATCTATCCTGAATGGCTGTAATATTGTATAATAAAATAAACCTTAACCACAGATGCCTCATGCTCTTAGAGGTTCTATTTTGAGCAGGACATGTAGGGTGTTAAATTTGGTGGAAAATCTGACCAGAAGTCAGAAAATCAATTGTATTTTTCCAAGACTGATGCTTGATGAAGAGACTTCCATTTAGGTGCCCTGGAGAAGAGGGAGCCACGGGTGCCCCTCACGCAGGGCCAGGGGGGCACAGAGCATCTCCCAGCGCTGGTGGCAGCTCCCCGTGCCAAGGGGTGAGGATCAGGGACAGGGAAAAGGGGAGTGAGAGGGACTTTTCCCAGTGCTCCCATCCCCTGGACACTGCTCTCCCCTTGCCCAGCTGAAGCGGTCCCATGTGGTAGGTACATTTTTGGTTTTTTAAGGATTTTTTTATAGAGGAGTACAGAGAGAAGAAAGAGAAAATTATTTCTATTTCTGCTCTTTGTTTTTCCCGTGTAGAATGTGTTTGGAGAATTGTTTACCTAGAGTGATTGCTTGATTGGATTCTAGTAAAGATTGTTTAAGCCTCATGGCCAGTCAAATTCAAATCCACCTGTGTCTATACTCTCAAAAGAGTCACAAGTTATTAGTAAGTTAAATGTAGTAGTTAAAAAAGTAAATATGTAGTTTTAGTATCTATTTTAAATAGTATATTAATATATTATAATTATAATTAAAAATGCATTCAACCTTCTAAACTAGAGTCAAACATCATCATTTCTTTCCACCAGGTTCACCTACATTTACAATAGTCCCAGGCTGCCCAGTTTAGCTGCACATGAACCACCAGTGGAAGGGAACACACAAATTCAGTCTTGTGTTTGATAGGGAAAGACAAACTTCCAGTATTGCACTGGGGCTCAGACCATTTGGACAGCAAAAACCCCATTAGCACTGTAATTTATTTGTCAGAAGGTGCAACCAGGAACACGAGCTGCAGTCAGTTCTGAGGAATTCTGTGGCAGGAGCTCTCTGCTCTCACTGCCCCCTCCCACCTCTTATACAGGGAATTAAATCCTTGAGTGTTTCTATTTATCACACAGTCAGTGTTTGTTTGTCTCAGTGTTAACATTTCCTTTCTTTTTTGTCTTTAATCAGCTGCAATTATTCACTTATATTCATGGGTAGCACTAATATAAAAATAGGTGCATTATGAATATTAAACTCCTGCAAACAAAGCCCCAAATTAGATGATTTGTGTGCTCTGTGTACATAAGTTTTTCTGCTTGGATTATACAGTGAGCCATATATTTTTCCTCTTCTTTTCTCTTTCATGCAATGTAAACCCTGAAGGGTTTGGAGATGGGGGAAAGGAAAGGGAAGGGAAAATTCTGGTGCCCTCTGAACATTGCTGTGAGGTGCTGCTCACAGTGGAGTCTGCAGGGGGGAGTCTGCAAAGATGAGCTTTAAATTGCTTTAAATCTGGATTACAGCTGGGAGACCCAGGGCGGTGGGGAACATCCAGAGAGGATGTCTTGGTTAGCTCCCCTGCCCGAGCCCTGCCCAGGGCCAAGCCAGGCTCCTCACCTCCCCAGAGGCACAGCAGAAGGATCAGGCCCTGAGCATCCTGCCTGCATTTTCAGCAGCCTGATTTTGAGGCTCCTCTCACAACCACACTTCAGTGTGGTCTCTGCCAGGGAGCTCGCATCGTCCCTGGTTTGGGGCTGTTGTAGGATGTGGGGCTATATAGGGTGGAAGGTTTTGTGCTCTAGGTCCCTAGAAGGCAGAGTGGCATCCTGGGAGTAGGCTGTAGGGAATTTGGGATTTCTCCCTGCTGCTGTAGGGAATTTGGGATCTCCCCACACACCCTTGTGTGCTCCCACTGCACCGGGGAGAAGTTGGACCCGCTGCTGTTACCTTTGACCAGGGCTGCTGCCCTTAATCCTTGGAGTGCTTTTGTGGGCAAAGTCAGGATTATTCACCAGCTTTGTCCTCCTCTGCCTCAGATCCCCTTGGGTTTGTGGAAGGGCAGCTGGGGGCCATGCCACAGCCTGCTGATGCTGCCATTGCTCACACCCCTTTGATAGTCTTTGTGTGGCTGGCTCTTTGCATTTTTAATGGTATTTTGTATTGCTTTTCTTGTACTGCTCCTGGACATTTTGCAGTCCACATCTTTGTGGATGGATGCAATGAATCAATAGCGAATAATAATCTGGGTCTAGAGGGAACAGAGTTTGCAAAGCAACTCACCATTCACACTTGCTGCAAGCATGGTGAGAAATCACCAGTATAAGGCCGAGTAGAGAGAAAATTACCTGGGAGAGGGACAAGAAGGAAATCCAATCTCTGAAAATGAAAATAGATTTTTTTTAACGTGCTGTGTAAAATTATACATTTAATTCTTTCTCTTTTAGCTTCAAACCTTAGAGGAGATTTTGCCATAGCTGCTTCCTTGCCTGCTCTCTTTTGCTGACTCTCAGGAGGGTGGGGTATTAGCCACTTATTTTTCCCAGCACTTCTATAGTTTTCTATCTTGTTCCTTAAAGGATTGGGTTTGGGAGGCTTTTAAATCACTGCAGTGATCTGGGGTGACCGGTGCCTTTGCCAGTTAGACCTGCAGGCTGTCCCAGGGGCAGGCTGCCATCCTTAGCCTGGCTCTCTACAGCCCTTGACACAGGCTTGTTCCCAGGGCTGTGCCTTCCACCACGCTTCCCCCTTGAGCTGAAGATGGACTGTGCCTCTCAGGCTGCTGTGCCCTGATGAATGTCCCTGGTGTAAATAAAATCTGTTCCAGGGGCTTGAGCCGCTGTCCATGTTTATCCCCTGTCCCTGCTGCTGCTCACTCTCCAGCCAGGACGATTGTCTCAATCTATCACAATTACCAAGAGCCTTCAGCTAAGTAACTTGGTAAAGATCCACTGGGAAAATTCATTGGTTTGAGATCTTAGAAATAGATTTTATTTACAGAGAATCCTAGAGAAGAGCTGGGTCCATGTGCCTGTGCTCATGGGCAGTTCAGCTCCATCGGACTGACTGTCTCTGCCCTGTGGTCCCCCAGTCCTCACCACCCACCAGCACTGGGAAACTTGGAAGTCTTCTGGGAAGAAAATTCACTGAGGGAATGGTTTGAGCTGGAAGGGACCTTAAAGACCACCTAGTTCCAGCCCTTCCACACCTGGGTTCCTTATAGGATCACAGCAGGGTGTTTAACCCCACCTTCACTGAGAATAAAGGGATAGGAGGGATTTTAGGTCCTGGAGGGTTTGCTGGCAGTGTGTCTATCCTGGACAAAGTTTTCCAAAGCCTTTCCTGTCTGGACTGCCCATACTCCATTTTCAGAACTAATGTTAGCATCTGGGGGCTGGCTGGAGATAGGATCGTGTTACAGCAACATAACAAATTACCTGCTGTCAGCAGAGCCCTGATACCGGCTGTGGATGTGCTCTTCCCAGTGATCTTTCACTGACATTTAAACTAAGCTGTTTTAAGGATTTAAGAGCAGTCATAACAGGTCATAGCAAAGGGCCAGCCAGCCTGGGAGGGGCGCTGGCCACAGCCCTGGGAAGCGCGTAGGAAGAGGCAGAACTGCCCCGCTGCCTCCCCGAGGGCTCTGACCACCCCCAGCACTGCGGTGGGCTGGAGGAGCTGGAAAGGGATGGAATGGGCTGGGTTGGGATGCCTCAGCCCACGAGGGAATTTTCTCCTACTCATTTCCTTTCTTTTCTTGAACTCAAGTAAATTTTAATCATCTGTAAAATCCTGTGGCGAGATATTTCAAAGCTTAACCCCATGCTGGGCTTAGAGAAGTTTCCTGGTTCAGTATTTGATGTTCTGTGGATAATTTCTGCTGTGGTTTGGTGTGTATATACATTGGAGAGGATGTGCTCCCGTGTCCCAGCCCACATCCCTGGGCTCAGCAGGGCTGTGGCTCCTAAATCCCACACATTTTGGTGCCTAAACCCTGTGCATTCCAGAACTTATACACTGGGTGAGGAGCAGCAGGCAGCCAGTGTGGACAGAGAGATGCCCATTCCCTCCCCACCACTGGGAAGGGTCACTGCGTGCTGCTGTGGCTGTGCTGGTCAGCACCAGGCTGGCTGTGCTCCGGCCATCTCCTTGCTGCTAAGTGTCCAGGCAGAGTGGCACACAGAGGGGATAAGCGTTTGTAAAAATCATGTGAGTGGTAGCAGCTGAATAAATGGTGCTTGTTTAGCGCTCTCTGGAAGGGAGCTGTGCACGCTCTGTCAGGGACAGCTCTTGTTCCAAGAACTGAACGCCAGTTTGGCTCCCTTCACCCGTTCCCATCTCACTGCAATTAACCATCCCTGTGCCGAGGGTGATGGGCCAGCGGGCCTGGCATGTCTGGGGCCTGGCCCTTCTGGGAAGGGGCTGCTCTGTGCAGAGCAGGGCTCCCTGTGCCTCGTCCCTGCCCGATGGACCTTCCTTCCCCTGCTAATTTAAATACGATAATCTTCGTTTAGCTACTGCATGCAAATCCCTAAATATCGTAATTTTGATTGCCTCTCTGGCAGTTTAAAGGATTATATCTAGGTTATTTTTAGCCCAGATCATTTCCTTGATCTGATTTCCAGGCTGTGCCCAGAAGGAGCGTGAGGCAGGTGGGATGCAGGGGGAAGCTGTGGGGGCTGAGCATCCCAGGCGAGGCTGTGGCCACAGAGGGGGATGAAGGAGAGGCTCCAGGGTGTGGGTGCAGCATTTCCATCTCGTGCAGAGTGATGGGTTGCATCATTGCAGCACAGCTGGGCCTGCGGAGGTGGACTTGGTGCTGCAAACTGTCCCTCCTCTCTCATGGGTTTGGCAAAAAACTCTGTGATTTTCTTCGCCTCCCTCTCAGAGCGTGTTTAGGACAGACAGGAGGTGCAGGGCACCCTTTGGCAGCTCTAGCTGCCTCTGGAGCCCCTGTCCTCTCTCCTCCAGCTCCGTCCAGCTGGCACGAGGTCCCCAGGCAGTCTCCTCCACCTCCCATGCTTCAAAGTCAGCATCGGGGCACTGCAAGCCCCCTTGCTCCTTTCACTGAGGGATTTAGCTAATGCTCACTCCAATCCACTTTGCTTCCCTGCAGCTTAGTGTGGATTTCCCTATCTCATCAGCCCACTTAGGGTGTGCAGCCCTCTGCCAGCCCCGAGGCTGCTCAACCCCTCCTGTGCTGAGGGCTCCTCGGGGCCCAGGCAGGGCTGAGGGTGCTGAGCCCCAGGTGAGCACAGTGGGGAGCAGCTCCAGGCCCAAGAGAAGGAGTTAAAACAGAGAAAAGCCTGTTATGGCATGTTTAGGCTCTAGAGACCCTGCTCGTCCCTGCCGTGTGCCTGCACATCCTGGGGGGCTCTGGAGGGGAAGCCCACGGAGGAGCAGCAGGGTGGCAGCACCAGCTGTGCCATCGGTCCCAGGGATGGCTCTCAGGCTGGTGAGCCTTCCCTGGTGCTGGAGCAGGAGCTCTGGATTCATCAGTCATGTCACATCACATTATGGGATGCAACGCAATGTGGCATGACTGATGCAACCCAACGTTAAATGTCATAGAGCAATGGATCAGCTCAAGGCTACAGTAATTTTATGTGCCCATTTAATCTGGTATTTAAAAACAAACACTCATAGCAATCTGCATCACACGCTACATTTTGCAAAATTGAGCAGCAAATCTGTACCAAGCAAATTATATAATTCTGTCATCTCTCAGCCTTATGTACATGTGTGTGAATACTGCAGTCAGGTTTAAATTGGTGTCTGACTTCCCTCTCAGCCCCTGAGCATCACCAGAGCTGTTCAGAGTGCCCAGGGATGGGGTGTCCACTCCTCAGGCAGTGCTGTAGGCAGGTGCTGGGGCATGTCCCACTCTGGTATTCAGCACCTCGGGCTGGGCTGCCACTCTCACCACCTTCAGGTGGAGCAGCCCTGGCCACCACCCAGTCCAGGCAAGTCAGGCAGGCTGCTTTAGATCAGTCACTTACACTCCTGAGCTGAAAATGATGAAGGGTTTGGCCTGGAGGTCGTTTTGGGTGTGCTTGGCTGAGCTAAGGTGAGCGCAGGCGTGGGGGATGAGGTTCTGCCCCCTCGGCACAGCTGCACCCACAGCTGTCTGCAGCCGCACAGAATTTCAGGGCTTCCCTCTCCCTCGTGGCCTGCAGATGCATCTGCCATGTGTCCCATGGCCCAGGCTCTTCTGCAGACTCAGTCTTGCTGCCTTTCAAAGCATCTTGGTATTTTGAAAAGGAAAAGCCTCCCCTGCTGTTTTTCCTCCCAGCTCCGTGTCTGTGTGGCCTTGGTTTGTCTCTGCTTGGAGAAAAAAAAAATCCCTTAAGTGCTTGCTTACTCCAGCCCAAATGAGGAAAACACTCTGACATGAGCTGAATTTTAAGCAGGTGCTTAAGGGCTGTCCTGGGATGCTTTCCCAGATCAGACCAGGGCAGACCTCTCCAGAGCAGGAACCATTCCTCCTTTTAATGGTCGGAGCAACAATAATGGTAATGGATGTTTCCCCAGCCTGTCGTAGCACTGCTGTGTTTTATGACCAAAAGAAGAACCTTGGTCCTTTTTCCCTGTGGGGCTCCTTTGCTGTGTCCCTGTGCTGGGACAGGAGGGCAGCCCCTCTGGGTGCACTTCCCACTGCCCTGCCCTGTGGTCCCTGACAGGCAGTGCTGCCTTTCCTTCAAGGCTAAGGAAGAAAAATCCAACCAAACCAAAGGAGAGGACCCACATGGCCTGCCAGGTGTCCCTGCACTGTGGTGTTTTCTGGTGGCATGTGCTGAAGACGTGCCAGTGGCATCAATCCATGTGGATCCCTGCTCTTTCCATCCCCAGTCTCTCACCATTTCAGTTCTTGGTGTGCTTTGCAGGGCTCGTGTCTGCTTTTGCACAACACCCTCGTGTCAGAGCATCCCCCTTCCAAGCAAAGAAGTCCTGCTGAGCTCTGGAGGCTGGCAGACTTGGAGAGCATGGGCTTTCCCATCAGAATCTCTCCCTTCCAAGGCTTCCCTGGACAGCGTGGCTGGGGCAGGAGAGCTCAGCACAGCACAAATCAGAGCCAGGCTGGGCTCAGCCGGTGCCAGGCGAGCTGGGATCTGTGTTTGTGCTCAGACCTGTCCACGGGGGGCTGTGCTTTGCAGCACTCGCCAGGATTTTCCCCTTTAATGTCTGGAGCTGGCTGGCAGCGTGCAGCCAGGTAGGGATCCAGAGCTGGGCTGGAGTGAGCAGCTCCAGAGAGGCTCCGCAGCAGCCGCCAGCACAGGCAGACACCGCGGCTGTCTGCAGGGTGTGTGCTCAGCAAACAATCTCCGGGGCTCTGCGGGTGGGGGAGGCAGGTAGATGCTTGCAGCCTCGGAAGTCTGTTTTTACATCTTGAATCAGAAACATGCAATGAAAAATTCATATTTCGGTTCAGATCTTATTTTTGGCTCAAGATCAGAAAAAAAAAGTTAAGTGGGGAATCTAATGTGCATTTATATTTGCGTAACTCGCTAGCAGTGGAACTGCTTTGTGTCTCACACAGCTCATGCCAAAGTGAAGGATTTGCTCTTTCATTTTCAGCCTGGGGTGAAATTTTACAGTTGAGATTATAGGATCCTGAAAATAATTGTTGCCCCAACCTTAACTCTTACATTATAAATGAGGATGCATCATACTCAGCATGACTGGGAATTACAGAAATTAAGGATGAAAAAGACCTCATCTCCCAGCCAGTGTAGGATTATTTTGTATGGCGTATTTGATTTTTTAAAGCATTCTCTCTCCTGTAGTGATGGCCATTTTCCTCCCAGAGCAATGCTGTTAATGAACACCTCCATTTCAGGAAAGACACAATGGTGGTGTCCTCATGCTGTTCTTCTCCAAAAAAAGGCAAGAGAGGTTTCTTTGCCTCGCTCTGATATTCTTCTGGCCCAGGGAGCTCCCACACATTCAGGGCTGAGGTGAAGCTGAGGTTTGCTGGATGCCAGGGCTGCCAGCGTTTGGCTGGCACCATGTGCCACTGTCAGTGTGTGAGCCTGGGAACAAGGAGACTCCGGCTCCATCCCCACCAGTGACCTCTCAGACTTCCTCCTCACGCTGCCTCTGCGTGCTCTGCCACCCTCCCACCGCCCTGGGCTCAGGACAGCAGCACTGGCACTGTCCCACTGGCCATCCTGCAGGAGAGCACCAGGGAGGAGCACAGCCAGAGCCACAACTCTAGTGACACTGTTTTTCCTCCTAAGCTTATCAGGACAGATTTCTGCTGCGGAAAGAATAACCAAAAGCTGTAAAAAGGAAGTTTTCTTTCTGTGCTTTTTTTTTTCTCCCGCTTTGCCCATCCAGGCTGGCTCCTTTCCACCCTCCTTCCACTTCTCTTTGTTGCTGCTAAAAAGATTAAACTTGTTTGACCAGGTTCTGAGTCAGCACAGTTGTAAGGGGAAGATGAATGAGGCTCTTTAACCCTGCTTATCCTTCCAAATGCCCTCCTCCTGGAAAGAAACACACACACATATGCTCCGGGAAACATCCGTTTTAATGTTCCTTTTATTTTTAAGTCATTCTTTCCCCCAGTCTTATTTCTACTTCTGTCAGATAATGGGGCTGCTCTCACTCCTGCTGCTCTCTGTGCTGAACCTTTCTCTGCTTTTCCATGCTGAAAGGGCTCTCCCTTTCTTCTGCATCTTCTGCAGTAAGCCAGAGCAGGACGCGTGATCCTGAAAGGCCAAAGTGCCTTTGTTCTTTTGTCCCCAAAACCTTTCCCCTCTCCCCTTGAGTCTCACATCTTGATCCGTTTTTTCCCCGAGTCCTCAGAGGAGTCTGCTTTCAAAGCCCTTTCATCCTGGCAGTAAAAATTGGAAGCGTGAAGAGAAAGATGGAAGATGGTACAGAGAGATGGGGCTTAAACCCAGCAAGAGCAGGTTTGGGATGGGCTGGGCTGCTGCTGAGCAGCGAGGGGAGCACTTTGGGGTACACATTCCCCTTGGCTCTCACATCTCCTCTCGTGTGCCCAGTCTTGACGTGCCCCATCCCTGTGCACTGGCATTGTGAGGTCCTGGCCCCTGCAGCATCCCAGCTGGACCCAGCCACAGAGCATCTTGCCAGCCCCCGGGGTGCGCCCGAGGTGGAATGAAACTTCAGGCAGGATTTCATCCCGCTGTGTTTATTGCTCCCTGCATTCCTGTTTGTTTGACGTCCTGCCACCAAAGTCCACAGAGCTCCAGGAAATTTCTTAAGCTTGAGGCTTGGGAGAGGCAAATATTTTCCTTTCCTGTTTGGGGGATAAATAGAAGTAAATGGTGCATCCATAATCCTGGAGTCTGCTTTACAAATGCCTTGTGGTGGTACTGCGTGTTGTTCATGTAGGTGACTTTTACAATGAAAAATCCCATTTAAGCCTGACCTTTCACGTTCTGGAACATAATAGACTGTGCAACCAAATCGCATCCTGCTGGTGGGGATGCCACTGAGCTGGAATATTAGTTTTGTAAGGGAATGGGACGTTGGAATCCTGGAAATTCATTGGTCAGAAGTTGTGTTCCAGGGAACAGTCCCGGGGAGCTCTGTGGGCAGTGCAGGGCACAGAGGCTGCCCTCAGCCTGCCAACACCACGGTCTGGAGGAGGTGAAAATCTCCCTGATGAAAGGTGCTCTGAAATTGGAAAGAGTCTCCTAAGAGCCCTCTGTGCAGGGGTGTCTGCTTGTCTCCCAGGAACCAGGGGAATGAGAATGCAGAGAAGGTAAACGAGGTAGAAACAAGACCTGCTTCTGAGCAAGCACAGGGTGATGTGTATTCTGCCTGGATGAGATGGGATGGGAGGAGGTCTAGTTCTCAATCCCAGCACCACTGCCTGTCCTGTCCCTGGGTGGAGGGCAGGAGGGGCAGCTCATGCAGGTGAGCCAATTTTGGCCCATTTCCAGCTAAGCAGTTAATTATCACTGCTATGCTCCTCACAGGGCTCTTTGTGCAGCAGCTCCTCATGTTGGCTGAGGAGGCTGCAAATTCCCTGGCTCCCTCTGGCTCACGGGGCTGCAGCGGCTGCTGCTTGAAGCATTTATGTTAATACACTATCAGGCAGCCACATCCCATGGCTTATCATTTTCATCAAGTCTTGGTTTTATGGTTGAAAGGAATTACTTTCAAAAGACCATTACCACCTCCCTGTTTCTCATGGCCTTATGCCTACCTGCTGTTAAGCTTTTATAAAGGCATATTTTTTCTGTGTAAAGCTCATAAAAGCTGCTACTCAAGTCCCACGCTTGAGTCCACTTCCCTCGGTCGGGCTGGGACTCGGCTGGTCCCGGCTGGTGCTGCTGGAAGCTGGGCAGGGCAGGAGAGAGCAGCTGCTTCCCTGGGGCTGCAGGGCTGAAGGTGCTGCCAGCCCGTGGGGCCAGGAGTGCTCCTGAGGATGCCCCAGGTCCTCCCCCGGGAGGACAAGGGACACTGGTGTGCTTGGCCATCTTCGGGCAGGGAGAGGGCAGGATGCTGCTGGCCCCGAGCCTCTGTGGTCCCGCTCATCCCAAGCACCGATTTCAGCGCCTCCTTTAGCTGTGGGTTCCTTTTGGAAGCGAGCTCCTCACGGCTGTGGTGGGTGGGTGTTCCAGTCCTCGGGCTGTGCCACAGGTTCTAGGGCTGGGGCAGGCACTGTTCTCAGAGCCTGCTGGCAGGGCAGCACCTCCTTTAGCATTCCTGCCACATCCACTGCTGCTTTGCTTTTTATTTTTTCACTGGTGAGTTGAAAAGGGGCAGGCAGCTAGTCACACTGCCTGATAGTCACTTGCCAGTAACATAAAAACTCTTATGCGCCAATATATCAATCAGCGTTATGTGTCAGCCTTGACTACTGCATTCAGCTTCCATCACCCAAACAAAATCATGCTGTAGCAGCTGAGGAGGAGGCTAATGCCGCTGGCTGGAGGCATGGCTGGGCATACAAAACGAGGGTGGGGAGCTGGGTGGCCGAGCTGACTGCTGAAGCCGGGGACAGAAGCTGGGGGATGCGGGATGCAGGCAGGGATGGGTTTGCCCAGCAGAACCTGCGCTGCTCCCTGCCCCGTGGGCACACTGTGGTGTCAGAGCAAGGTGGGGGTGCCCGGCATGGTCACTGCCCATGAAGGGCTCCCATCACGTGCTGGCCAAGAGATGCCCACGGCTCTAGGCAGGAAGGGCTGGGGGTCAGTACCTGCAGCTCCCCAGCCTCCTCCTGCTGCCCTCCACACCTGCTCCTCCTCTTTCCATCCAATTAGAGTAATTGCAGCTAGTTCAAAGGAGGTAATGGTTTCCAGAGGGGCACTGTGTGCTGTCACCAAGTCCCTTTCCATGCGCTGTGAGGCATTTGCTGCTTGTTAGCACCCTGTGCCAGCCCAGGTGCCCGTGGTTCCTCCCGGGCAGGGACAGTGGCCGTGTCCTGGTCCGGGGAGTGCAGGGCTGAGGGACTGGGGAGCCCCTGCAGCCTGTGCTGGGTCAGGCAGGCGTGACTGACAGGAACACTATGGTCTGAGTTACTTTTTGGATTAAAAGTGCATAGAAAAGTAAATGTGGCTGGGGGCAGTGCCCAGCTCCTGGGTAACCTGCTGATGAGGTGTTTGGATCCCGCTGGCTCTGGAGAGGAGAGGTGCAGCAGGGGCTTCCTGAGGACCATCTGCAGACCATCTCTGGCCCCAGACTGCTGCAGGACGCAGTGCTGGCCTTGATTCTCCCTGGCATGGAGAGGCTGCAGTGTGGGTGCTTTCACAGCAGCAGAAACCTCCAGGCTTTGTGTCTCTTCATATTCAATATGCGAGTGGCCACTGTATCTCCTGATTATTTAATTTGACTAGAATAAGAGGTATTTGTATTCATTTCCAGAGATGATGTACAGGCCTGATCTTAAACTGATTGAGACAGTATTGTACATCATGAAAAATGAGAATGGGGAAATCTAATGTATGGTGGTTTTTTTTTTTTTAAAAAAAAGGCCACTTCACAAACCTGCACGGAATTACAAGAGATAGGCAAATGCTGTCACAAAAGTCTCTCTTAAATGACAAAAGAACATGAAGAGTAGCACTGCTCGGCAGCACAATACAAGCTCCAATAATACCATCACATGCTGCCTTTCAGTAGTTTGTAGTATGAGGGCTTTGACAGATGTCCTGTGTCAAATCTCCCCCTGCTCACTGAAGCTGTTACTGGTGCCTCCTGTGCCCTCTGGCAGCAGCCCCCGAGCTCTCGGGCAGGGAGCTGGCTTTTCCAGGTGCCTGCACATCCCCTGGGCACGTTCACCCCTCCACGTCTGCGCTCCAGCTCTGGACTCATCAGCAGGACTCCTCTTGTGTCTGTGTTTTGGCTGGGTCAGGCACAACGCCATGGAATCGTAGAATGATTTGGGTTGGAAAGGACCTTAAATATCACCTAGCTCGCTCCCCCACCACCCCTGTGGTCTGTGTGGGGCGTGGACTGTGAGCCTGGAGGCTCCTGGAGCTCTCTGGGGATGTGTTTGTCCTGGACAGGCCGGGTTTGGGAGGGTGAGTGGGAGAAGCAGGCAGAGAGAGGACTGCTGCTCTGGGGTTTCCAGCAGCGTGGCTCTCCTTGCACACAGACACTTGGAGAGAGAGGTGCTGCCCAGTGCTGGGGGGGCTGCAGGCCAGGGGAGGTGACATCGGTGGCTTAATGACAGCGCTCCAGGTCGGAATTAAAGCAGTGCCTGTGGCTGAGGGGTGCTGCGACCTCTGCAAGGTCTGATTCTAAGCAGTCATTAAAGCTGATGTGATGAAGGGGGAGAGGCTCGGGCAGGTGCCCTGGCTGGGTCGGAGCGCACACCCACCCACACACACACCTCTTGCTGTGTGATTTCTGCAGCTTCTGCTCTTATCTTCCTTCCGAAATCATCACAGAGCAATTCTGGGAGCTGCTAGGAAACAGCCGTGTGATTGGAGGTGGCTGTGTGCCTGTCAGAGGTACAGCAAATGGATCCCTTCTGGGAATCTCTAGGACCAGCTCAAACCTTTCCATGGAAGTACATATGGTCGGGTGAGGGCCATGTTTTGACCTTGACTGGATGGGAGGTTTTAATTGTCAGAGCTGGCTGAATAACACCGAACATTTTGCCACGGGTGATTTCTTGGAATTCTTTTCAGCATTGCTTACACCTTTTGGGCTCTGCATGTATGGACACATAAATAAGCCCACTCCAAAGCAGGTGTTTTCACCTAAGTCACGTGCTGAGGGCACAGTGATATTATTTACACCTCTTTGTGCTGTTTCTGTACTGTGGTTATAAATATAACTTGCACATTACTGCGTCGCTGAAAAGAAGGTGTGAGATCGCAGTTCCAAGGAGTCACAAACCTTCAGTGAGTGCCACGGGGTGGTCCGGGGGGTCAAACCTGGATTTGCAGCTCTCCAACGCCTGTTCCTGCATGGCAGGAGCAGAGGAGCCACTGCAGGCAGAGTGACTGTGCTGGGCACAGCCTCTCCCACCCCACCTCATCCCTTCAAAGTGTCCTGCCTCCTTCCCACAGCGCTTCCTGGGCTGCCCCTCCACAAAACCAGGGAAACACTGGGAGCCTTGGAACTTTGAGCTTTAGGAGATGCCTGTTGCTGCTTAAATTGATAATAATCAAATGAAAACAGTCTTCTGCCGACTCATGGGAGTGCTCCATCTTTGCGGTGGCATGAAGTGATTTAGCCATTAAGGTTAATGCTTGTCTTCCTGCTGTCTGTTGGAACTCTGGGCCAGGCAATGCAAATAGCTTAGCCAGTACTTTTAAAGGTCATTGTGCATGAAAAAATAAAGATCATACACTGCTCATGGAAATGTCCTTAGTAATCACTGCCTTCTCGGGGGAGGAGGGACCCGGCGCTCCTGCAGCGTTTATCTCATCCCACCGGGATTTCAGTGACAGCCCTTGAATTTCTGGCAGCTTGAGCTGCAGGTTGGCATCACCTCCAGTACCCGTGTCCCCCCAGGTGGTTTGTGTCCGGGTGATGGTGGTTCTGGCAGTCCCTGAGCACGCAGGGTGCTCACTGCAGGCACACCACCAAGGCACACAGGACAGGTCTCACCTCTGGGCTCATCTTATGGGCTTCCCGCAGGAATCCTTCAGGTTCAGATCTTCCTTTCTTTGCCTTCCCCACAGGATGCCTTGCTCCTAATTTATCTAGGAGGTAATTTGAATCCTTTTCTCCTCAGATAACTGGCTACCTCCATGCATAATTAATTTATTAACACAGTAACCTACTTTAAGGTGATAAACTCTTTAGGGTGACAGCGATCTCAGCCTGGCCTTGTGACAGGCGTTTTCAGAGGACCTAAACTCCTTGGCATCACGAGGCATCGCTGCGGCCAGGGACTGAGCCACAGCCCCCAGCCAGACCTCGGGCTGGGCCCGGAGCGGCCGGTCCCTTCGGCAGCGCCCTTCAGCAGCGCCTTCCTCCCGGTCTCGGCTGAGCTGCGGGATTGTGACTACCAGGAGGAGGAGAGGAGGGAGCCGCTGCTGCAGCCGCTCTGATGTGGGTGTTTAGCGGCAGCTCTAATAGCCTCCCCTCTCAGCGGAGTGAACTACATCCTCTGCTCATTACTGCAGCCCTTCAGAGCAGAAGGAGAGGAAGGGAAAGCATCCCATTCAGTCTCGCTGTTTCCAAACAATGCAAAGAGGACGAGGACTCCTCTGTTTGTAGTTGGCTTATATAAGAAATAAGCAATAAATGAGGAAATCCTGGTGACCTGCAGCGTGCCCCAAGCCCTAACGTTTCTGGAGTTCGACTGTCCATGGACATAGCTGCAAAGTGAAATGAAAGCAGCTTTTAAAGTCTCTATTCTTCTCTTCTGCTGTGAAATTCCTGCCTCTCTTTGTCGAGTGTGATCTTTGCTGGTGTTTTCTTTGTGCCTGGAGTAATTTCTGTGTTGAGAGGCTGTTGTGCTGCCGCGCAGTCATTGCTCATCCTGACACGGGCAGCGGCTGTGCCGGCGAGGCACCGGCGCTGCCCCCGCTGCCGGGCTGGGGGGCATCAGCGGCCCCCCAAACCCGGGGAAAGCAGCCACCAGCTCCTGTGAGCAGCCAAAGGGAGTCACAAACCTCCCAGCCATGTCCCTGCCCGGGGAGGTTTGGAGAGGGCCGTGCTCCAGGTGGAGCTGGGAGGGAGAGCATCGCCCAGCCCAGCCCATGGCTCTCCTGTCCTGCAAAACTCGCTGGAAGAAGCAATTGTGCCTTCTGAGAGGGATTCAGGAGAGCACTCGGCAGGATTTAGAGACTGTGCTCCATGCCGTATAGAAAGGATATTAATGAATATGAATAAATATTGATATTAATTATCTCAGCCTGCTTGGAGCTTCTGAAAGGTGCATGTTTAGGGCTCTGTAAGATGCAAGCTGACCTTAATTGTGCTGCCACCGAGCAGGGTGTGCTGACAGCCTTGCACGGGTGCTGATGTCTCTGCAGTGTTGGTGGACCAGGGGGACAGGTGAGATTATGCTCAGTGTGAGAAGTGAAACGTGCCCTGTGCATCTGCAGGAGAGCAGGGACTGAACCTTGTATTTTGTAACTTTGGCTTCTCATCTGTGAACTTCCCAGTCAGCGTAACAGATGGGGACAGCTTGGATGTTGCAGATACAGTTTGATGTGTATGGATTTGAGCCAGTGTCCTGTTGAAGCTGAGGGTTGCCTTCCAGCCTGTGGATCGTGGCAAATGAATTAATGCAGGCTCTGGGGTCATCAGAAATACTCACCCTGTCCAAGGAGTGGTGGTGTCTTGTGTGTGGCTGGAATATCACACCTTGTGAAGGCAGGCTCTAGCCCAAAGCTGCACTGAGCTCTTCCAACCCTTGTTCTTGCTGGGAGTGCTGCAGGCTGGCACGGGAAAGCAGGGCAACACACACGCAGGGAGACAATGCAGGATGATGGGGCATATTCCCAGAGAAGTCTGTGTGGCTGCTGTCAGAGCAAAGCCAGGGTGCTTGGCTGAGCCAGACCCTCTGCAGAGGGTGGAGGGAGCAGAGCAGGGGCTGCCCGTGGGGGCTGCTCACACCTGCCACCAGGGCTGGCCAGGTCTGCTCCCCAGCTGGCAGGGAAGGGAGGTGGGAGCCACCCAGCCTCCTCCAGAGGGGACCTGATGCAGATCCTCTCCCTGCTTTAGCCCATCTGGGTGATGAGTTCCCCCTCCTGGACATCCACAAGCCACTCCGTGCCATCACAGATGTGGAATGTTCCCTTCTTTCTGTCACTCTCCACTGTGCTTCAGTGTCTTGCTGTCACTCCGAGGCATCACAGCCTGGGTAGGCGACATCATTTACTCCTTTTGCCCCTCTGCTAGACGGTGTCTCCTGGGTGTTTGGAGAGGCACACCAGAGCTTGCACACAGCTTGGCTGTGTGACTGTGGGCTGGTAAATCAAGCAGAGAGACATGTCACCCTGGCTTGGATGCTGCAGTTGTCCCTGGCTGGGCTGACAGTGCCCTGCTGTCCCCAGTGGCTCTGGGGCCACGGCGCCGTGCTGGCAGTAAAACCTGCCTGTAAAACTTCAACTCTCCCTGGAAGCAGAAGTGGGGGGTTCAGTCCTCGCCTTCTGTCCTCCCTCTGCATCCCATTTCCTTGGAATGAAGCCGCTTTAGACCTCTTCCCTGGCTTGTCCCGCTGAGGCGAGTTGCATCTGCCTGTCACGTCACGTTAGCATTGCTGGGAGCCGCGCCGTGACATCCCGAGCAGACCGGGAAATAAAGTTGCTCTATGTGAAAATGGAAAAGTCGTCGCTTTCCAGAAAATAGGCTGGAGAACATCAGCAAATGGGAAGGGAAAAAAAAAAAAAAAAAAAGGCTTGTCTGAGTGCATGAAGGGATAGCTTTTAAAAGGCAGAGCCAGCTTCCACCGATGTCAATGGAAAGCCTTACACAAACGTTAATGGCTGTGGAGTCATGCCCTAAGGCATTATATTTTTTGGGATGATGTCAAATTGTAGCATCTTAAACGAAGCTTTTGTGTTACTATAATAAGGGACTTTTTTTGATTTGACCACTTAGGTTAGGTCTTTAGTGAAGTCACTTCACCTCTCCCTGCCCCTGAAAAACAGCTCTCATGAAACCTGTGAAACTTTATCGAGTGCTTTGAGATCTAGAGGTGGAGTGAGGCTATTGGGGATGTATTGTTATCACTCTTACTAGAGAATGATTTGAGGGAGGAAAAATGTTTGTGATTCTTTGGACAGATCTGCAGAGGGTAGAAAAAAAAAGAGTAATTTGTCCCCTATTAAAACATTGTGAAATACTCCAACTCTGGAATAATTTCCCTTGTGCTTTTAGAAACCCCCTGAGTTCAAAGCATCCACCCCCTGACGCTCCAGCCTAAGCTGTATCTTGTAATCTCTGCTGTACCTTTGGGAAATCTGCCCACAGCTTTGTGTACACAAGAGAGACTCTGGTAAGGAAATTTTATTAAAAAAGACATTTTTTTTAAAGTGGGATTTAAATAGTAAGCTACATTCTCTCTGTCAGAATTCTCTGCCTTCATGCCTGGTGGATCCTGTTCTGGAACAGATACCCATCTCCTGTTGGCATGTTTGCATCTCTGATAACGAGGGCTGGTGCTGCCTGCAAAGGTTGAGGGCCCTGCTGTGCCCCAGCTGGTCTGGGGGGCTCCAGCCCCAGCACTCGCACCTCTCCTGGGTGCTGGCAGCTGGACAGGGCTTTGTGTGAAAGGGGAGCAGCTCCTCCAGGATGGGCAGGTCACCTCCAGCCGGCCCCAGGGACAAGGAAATGCCCTGGCAGGTCTGTGAGTTACATCTCTGCCCAAGGACACGTCCTGGAACAGGCTGATAGCTCGTTTTTATTGTCTGTGGTGGTGGTCACGGATGGTCCTTGTGGGGAGGATGCTCAAACTGTGTCCCTGAATCCCCATCGCAGTCACATCACACAGGCAGCAACTGCCAGCTGAATATTATGGATTCTTTTTGCATTGCTCTGATAAATACTGTCTACAGGGTATGTTGCAACAAATGTTACAAGTCCCAAATACAGCATTTCAGAGGCAGTGCACAACTTGGTAATCTCATTATTTGCTACTCCTACACAATATAAGAGCATCATCACATCAGCCTTATGTTTTGCTGCAATAGAAATAATTAATAAAAATCAAACTGCCACCTATAATGTCTTTAAAAAGCAATAGAGAACATGCAGAATCTACTCTAAAAACAGCTCCAGGAGTAGTGCTTCTGAAACTTCTCACCTGAAAAAGGGAAGAATTGTTTTGCATTCAGATTCCCTTTGGAAGCTGTAAATACTTTATGGCAGTTTACTTGCAGAAAATGGTGAATTTTTAAGGGCTTATTTGTAAAACATGAATTTTGAGCTTTTAGGAAGACCTGTTTTTAGCTGGTGCTCATTCTCAGGGTTACGGGTGGCTGAGCAAGGTGCAGTTCCCACTGCAGATCCTCCCTCCCAAGTGTCCACAGCCACCTTCCCACAGCAGCCTACACGCCTCGGGTTTCATCACCCTAACGATTCCACCAGAGCAGGAATCTGCCCGCCCTCATGTCGCTTCTGAGCTGCTCCCCTGGCTGTGCTAAACGTGCAGGGATCTGCTCCCCAGAGCAGGAAGGCACAAGGGGAGAACATCCAGAATCACTGAGTGGGAAGGGTTTCTCAAGGTGCCCTGGCACGGCCCGAGCAGGGATGGAAATGACAGCCCCCTGTGGCACGCAGGGCGGCGTGGTTCTGCCCTGATTGCCCCCTGGCCCTGGGGGACATCGAGTCACAAGTGACCCTGAGGTGGAAGGCACCCCCAGCCCAGCTCCTGGCCCTGCACAGGACAGCTCCAAGGGTCACGCCGTGTGCCTGAGGGTGCTGTGGAACATTCCCTGAGCTCTGTCAGGCTCGGTGCTGTGGTCTCTGTCTCGGGGAGCCCATTCCAGAGCCCCAGTTCTTCTGGGGCAAGAACCTTTTTCTAATATCCACCCTAAAGCTCCCCTGACAGCTTCAGGCCATTCCCTCGGGTCCTGCCGCTGTCACCACAGAGAAGGATCGGTGTCTGTCCCTCCTCTTCCCCTCCTAAGCAAATTGTAATTGCTCTGAGGTCTCCACTCTGTCTCCTCGAGGCTGAACAAGCCAAGTGACCTCAGCTTCTCCTCGTTGACCCTCCACCTTCTTCACAGCCCTCCTTTGGGAGCTCCTTGTGATGTTCTAGACCTCACCAGCATGTCTGGGCCGTGGTTTGAGCTTGGACCAGCCTAACCCAGGCAGGAGTGCATCCATCACAGCATTCCCCATATGGTGGCTATGGGGCTATTTTCCATCCAGATTAAAATATTTTGACCTCCCCACCACTGACCAGCCCAGGCTGGGGCTGGAGGTGCCCGAGCAGCAAGCAGGAGGCTCTGGCTGTGTCTGAGGAGGACCCCAATGGGTTGGCATCGCTAAGCACTTTAAAAGCAGTAGCAGCAGCAGGAGCTCTGTATTCATAATGAAAAATTCTTCAGCAAGCAAAGCAGTCTAGGGCGATAGAAGGGAGCCTGCCCAGCTGGGAGCCATTTGCAGATGGTTCTGGTTCATTTGTTGGCTGCTTTTTGCCTGTCTTCATCAGCCACCACTTGCCTTGGCTTAGCAGCAAACTCGGAGCACATTCTTTGCTTTAAGCACCTGAGAAGTCCCATTGACTCCAATGGAGCGACTAATGCTCCTGATTAAAGGTAAGTAACTGCTCCCGTGTTTTGCTGAATCTGAGGCTTGGGAATAGAGAGAAGCAGAAGGATCCTGCCTGCACAGGGGGGAAACTTCGGTGGGAATATTTACTCTGGAGGTAGCAGACTGTTTACTCGGGAGGTATGGCAAGTTTCCTATCCACGGCGTCTTTGGTGGGCTCCTTTTGTGAAGCTGTCCACACTGAATGTGTGGCTCCTGACTGAACTTGGACTGTTTCCTGGTTAAGACAATTTTCCTGTTCCATAGGATCTGTAATGTAGAGTCAACAAGGAGCGAGTAGGAGCAGACACAAAGTGTTTTGGAGGAGGAAGGCAAGGAAGCCATCTCAGCGGCAGGGTGACCCTGCTTGCCACCAGCCCGGGTGGGAGAAGTAAAGCCAGCACTCCCTGAGCACTTTGTTCGAGGCTGGCTTCCTAATGCCCCAGCTAGACCCCTGCAAAGGCTCCCAGGTGGGAACAGGTCTGCTGTGGGAGCTCTGCCTGGGTGAGAGCGAATCTCCTTGAGAGCATTAAGTGCCGGGAAGACCAGGACAGAACTAATGGGCTACTGGCCTCGGGGGACTAATGGGCTGGCTAATAAGGACATGGATTTTGACATGGCAGAGCAAATAAGAATTGGCAGGCATTAACCTCAGACATGTCTGCTACCTAGAGAAATCCAAGCCCCTCTCTCACTCTTCGTCCTATTTAGCATATTAATGTTTAATTCCATTAGCATCAGCAGCGGTGGCTGCTGCTCAGCCTGGGAGCTGCTTGGGCGAGCCTCAGGAGCTGCTGCTCTTGGAAAGGGGACCCGGCGGCTGGCCAGGAGCCAGACCTGCCCCTGCCCCAGCTGGGCAGCAGTTGCTGACGCTGCTGTGGCTCCCAGCATCTGCCTCTTGCTCGTGTCCCCTGCTAATTCAGCATCAGGCGCTGCTGCCCGCCCCACAGGCTGTCTCCTCCCTGACACACGGCTTGTGCGCTCCGTTTCTGCTCTCCCAGGGATTTTCCATCCTTCTCTCGCTCATCTCCTCTTTCACCCCTCTCCCCTTCATGCCCAGGGTGCAATTCCTGTGTGCCTCCCAGGAGAACGAGGCTGCGGGGGCTGCTCCCAGGATGGAAATAGGACGGGGCAGGAGCTCCTCACAAAGAAATGAACCGTGTTGATTCATCTCCCCGAGTCTCCCCGCTCTGCTCCTCGCTAAGTGGCAGTGGCAGCAGCAGCATGGTGCTCAGTGGTGCATTTCCCCGGCTTCGACCCGGCAGCCTGCACCTCTGCAGAGAGGATTGATCACAGGAGGACAGGAAAGAAGCAGACCCAATGTCTGGTGCGATTCCTTGCAGAGCTTATAAATCTAATCAGTGAGGTGGTGTTCTATTTCTCTCTCCTTTCCCCCCTTAATGTTTCCCTTTAAACGAGATATTAAAAATAGGAATATTAATTTGGCAGATGGTGCAATTGGGCTTTTGGCAGGAGTCTGCACACTGTGCTGTGGAGTTGCAGACCTCCGTCTCCACGCTGGAGCACTGAGAGATGCTCTGGCTCCTCTCCAGGCTCTGCCTTCCTCCAGCTCCTGCTCCCTCCTCCAGCTCTCAGTGCTGGGGCAGAGGGAGCTCTGATGGGCTCTTGCTCCATCTGCAGCCAAGTAGATTTGATTTCTGACAGTTCTGAGCCATCACCAAAGGGTGGAGAGCTCATTTCTGCTTTAATTGCAGCCAGGTTTGATGGCTGGGAGCGCTGTTTGTGTGGTGCTTTACTTCTGTGGGGGCCAGGTGAGACTCAGCTCTGAGTCTCTGGGGCTCCTGGGTGCCCTGGGCTTTCTGCAGCATCCAGGAACCCTCAGGGTGTCTGTGGGGGCTGAGTGTGATGAGTAGATGCAAGCAGAGCATTCCCAACCAGAGACTTCTCTGGGCACTCAGATCAGTTTTTCATCTTTTTCCTTTTTTTTGTGCTGTGCTCTGATTGGTCTCAGCTCCATCCAAGAGGAGGGTTCTGGTATTTCATTGCTTTCCATTGCCTGAATCTGCAGAAACACTACAGAGTTAAGTTTCCCCTAAATTGGCTCTGCTGGAGCTTTGGCCCAGTGCTGCAATTTCATCAGGGGCAAAATGAGCCCTAATTAATCCCAGCATCAATGTTTTGTCCCTTTGGTCCCTCTGTAGCACCCTGTTGTTTAACATGTCTCTCCTCGTGTGTCTGAGCCAGCCTCAGTTTTGGGGCTGTACCTCAGCAGGGTCCTGGGAATGGCAGGGAACAAAGGCAGAGCCAGGCCTCGCACTTGCTGTTCAATTTTCACATGCAAACAAAGAAATTTTTTTCCTCCTGAATTCTTTTGGCAAATTTTTTTGTCATCCTTTGAACTCCTTCTGGCTTGTCTGTCTTTGTTAGAATGTCATGCCCAGATCTGGGTGTGTTGCTTCGAACAGCGGCCTGAGGAGCAGAATAATTACCTTGCAGGGATGCAGCAGCCTGGTGGTATTGACTTCTGTTCAATCGATCATCCCCCCAGCCCACTCTGTTGGATAGCTGTTTGGCCAGATATCTCCATACAGCCTCTCTCCTTTTGTTTATTCCTTCCTATGTGTTAATCTTTTGCATTTGTCCTGCTGAATCTCTTTGTATTGATTGCAGGCCACTTCTTTAATTCATCAAGCTCGTATTGTATTTTATTCCTGTCCTGCAAATTATTTGCTCCCCTCCCGTCCTGGTAAAATGCTCAGATTTCATTAGCATACCCCTGGTCTGGCTTCCAAGTTGTTAATAAAACTATTGAATCGTATTGACCTTGCAGGGCACTCAGTGGGACCCCACTTAACATTTCTGCCCACTGGACTCTGACCTGTGGAGGTGCATGCACATGTATTTTTAATCAGCAGTACATCTCTGCCCCTGTAGTTCATCTCATTTACACTACGTAAGGAGCCATATGATGTTTTGATAATAAAAATTATGATCTGTGTAGCTGCCCGAGGATGTTCTGGTGATGGATACAGCACCTGACACGCTGCTCCCGAGCCCCTGGCTGGCCAGGATTTGTGTAAGATCCGAAACTGGAATATGCTATTGCATGGCCACAAAAACTCTCCGAGGCCTTGCTGGTGTAACGAGGTTCCCCCAGTCTGCAGAGCTTTCATGCCTGGCCACACTGGGGCCGTGATCTGTGAGCTCGTGGCCGTGCCCAGCACCCCCTGCCCAGCAGAGCCCCGAGGGTTCTGCCTGAGGAGAGCACAAAGCCGGGCAGGGCAGGGCAGGGGCTGTGCCAGGCTGTGCCAGGGCGTGAGGCGATGGCCCAGAGGGCCAGCTCTGGGCTGGGAGGTGGCACCTCACACCTTCTGAGGGCCCTGCGTGCCCTCACCTCCCTGCCAGGTGCTCTGTTCTGCAGAACAGCTTATCCTTAGCACATTTGCCTCGCTCTGCTGGGGATGGAACTTTCCTTTAAGTACAGGGAGAGGTGACAGAGGAAATAAACCTCTCACTAATTCAGTAATGTGCTTTGGACTGCCAGAACCAGCTTGCATTTCACACTCCTGCTTTAGGTGGTTGCTGCTGCTGGGTGCTGCTCCATTTGCCAGGGCCAGGAAGGCTGGAAGGGCAGTTCTTGCTGGGAGCATCCCCTCAGCTTTGGTCCTGACTGTCCTGAGCCATCACCAAAGGGTGCAGAGCTCGTTTCTGTTTTAATTGCAGGCAGATTTGATGGCAGTGGGAGCACTGTGTGTGTGGAAACACCATGGATTCCTGGCCAGCAAACATCAGCCTATCCCTTGGCCACTGATGGACAACATGGTCCCAACACACAAGAAAATTAAACCCTAATAAAAATGGATCCTGCTGATCTTGAGGCCATTTTAGAAATTCTGGGGATAAATTGCTCTGGCAGCCTTTGCCTGGATGAAGCTTGCCTGACTTTCATACCTTTAGTTTATTGGGCGTTCCTTCCCCCACATGCTTCATTTAATGCCCTTGGATTTTATCTGGTATTATAATTGTAAGTGAACCTGGTGGGAAGAAATGCTGATGTCTGACTTCAGTTTAGAAGGTTGAATGATTTCTTTATTATAACTATACTATAATACATTAATATACTACTTAAAGGAAATACTAAAACTACAAACCTACCTTTCTAACTACATATCTGACTCCTCACAACTCGTGACCCTCTCTGAGAGCCCAGCCCCAGGTGGGTTGGATTGGCCATCACCTCAAACAATCCTCACCTGAATCCAACCAAGCAATCACTCCAGGGAAACAATTCTCCAAACACATTCCACACGGGAAAAACAAGGAGCAGAGATAGAAATTGTTTTCTCTTTCTTCCCTCTGTGCTTCCCTATGAAAAATCCTGAGAGAGAGAAGAATGTGCCTGCCACAATCTGGTATTAGAGGGAGGCTGAGCTGAGCCTGTCCTGATCTCCCTCGCCCTCCTGGGATGCAGCGTGCCTTCCCCCTGCCTTCCCCCTGCCTTTCCCAGGTGCTGGGACAGCCCAGGGGTCTGGCATTTGTCCCTCTGGCCCCAGGGCTGTGCCAGCCCATGTCCCACTGCTCCCTCCCTCTGCAGGGTGTCTGTGCTCTGGCACTGCTGCTTGTGCCTGTGACAGCTCCTTTTCCTGCTAACTGTTATTGAATTACAGAGCCTCTTAATTGTCTCCTTTTCCTTGAAGACTAAATCAAAGCAACTCTTTAGTTCATTAGTCTCCTTGCTGTCTGTCAGAACTGACTTTTTGTGACTGAGCCAGTCAGGCTGTGCTCCTCCTCCCTTCTCTCCCAGTGCGTGTGAAGGAATTCACCTTCCAGTGGTGTTTTTATGCCTCAAAGTTGGTTTTTGGGGACTCCCCTGTGATCCCCAGTGAAAACCACCCACAGCTGCATTGGGAGATAACAGAAGTGAGGGAAAGGGTGGCCCTTCCTGCCCCACCTGCCCAGCCCTCCATCCCTGGTGGAGCTGGGCTCCCAAAGAGTGCAGCTGCACTTGGGGCAGGCTGGCAGGATCTGGCCCCAGGTGCCTGACACGTGGTCAGGCAAGATATCTTCCCTTGTGTGTGGATCCAAAAATTATTCCTACAAGGTGCAGACTTACATTGATTGTATTACTGGATTATCAAATGATTAAAGCCATTAACAATCCACTCTTGAGCAATCAACGTAACAATGTTTAGTTGCCTTGCAGTAACAATTAAAAGATGAAGCAATTTGCAATAATTAGGTAGTATCTGCAAAAAGTAGTCCTCATTAAGAGAAGTTAAAAAGACTTTTTCTTATGGTTGAGATGAACCTAGCAGGCCAATTTTGCTCCTTCTCACCCTCTTTCCTTCCTTGCGTTTTAAGAAAACAATCTGTTCTTTTTTAGCCTTTTATTCCAGCAAAGATCAAAGGAGGTGGAATGACTGGATGCTCCCTGTGCACTCAGGGGATGGTGGGAAGTGAGCACCACGGCGCTGGGCTCGGGAGCTCCTTTTCCCAGGGCAGCTGTCCCGGGTTTGTGCTGAGCTCTCGGGCTCCTGGCTGCCCAGTGGGATTTCAGAGCCCCAGTAGTTTCTGTGCAGGGGAGGCTGTGGGAGCGAGCACTGGCTCACCTGCTCCTCCCCTCCCTCAGCCCTGCAGAGGACCAGGCAGCACCTCCAGGCTGCCCTGGCAGCTCCTGGGGCACCAAGCAGCAAAGCGTGGGCAGAGCAGGGCCAGCAGCAGGGCTGGCTGCTGCTCGAGGGGATGCTGTGTCCTCCTCGTGCCCCTGGGCACCGAGCCCCTTGCAGGGGGCTCAGGGCTCTGCCCCAGCTCTGGGGGGCTGCTGCATGCCCAGGTCCTGCACGAGCACCCAGACCATGCAGATGGGCCCACGTGAGCACTCCTGCACGTGACAAGTGCATCCTCAGTGCTCAGGAGCAGGAAAGCCACCAAGAGCCCAGCATGACTTTCTTTATACTTACTGAGCTGAATTCAGGTGTTTTGAGGTAGTGAGTCAGGATTTTGGAGTACCTGGTGCTGGTGATTCCACTGTTCTGATGAGCACTGGATTTGGCTCTAAAGGAGACCTCATCTATGAACATTATTAACAGGCTTTGTTGGGGCTGCTGCCTCAGAAGATGCTTCATTCCTTCACACAGTGAAAAAGTAGACACGTTCCTCTTCTGTGCCCTGTCTCCAGGCACATCCTTGGGTGACATTTCTTTGTGTTTAGTGCCATCAGCCACAGGGAAGTGCAGGAAGAGGGATGTGGGATGTGCTTTGCAGAGGGGCTCTGTAAGAAACTTGGGTGTGCAAGTGCAGGTGTCTGTGTGTGGAGGTAAAAATGAATCCAGTGCTTGTGTGGAAATGAATATCCATCGTGGAGGTGCACTGGGAAACTTCCAGGAACAGGCTTGTCAGATCCATAGCTCATGCAGAGATGGGTATGTTACTTGACTGAAAAATAATCTCCTTGGTGACAGTCCAATCATCCTGTCTGGAAGGTTCTGCTCCAGAATTTCAAACAGATTTTCTACCTGAAGGTACAAGTGAAGATGTTCAGGTCAATAAGTAATTACAGACATTGGGATCTGGCTACTACCCTGGGATTCCCTCTTCTGCTCTGGCAGAACTAGCTGTGGCCAGGATCTCCTCTAGCTGGCAGCAGGCAGGCTTTGATTATCTGCTCCACTCAAATGGCAGCTGGTCTGTGGCCTCTGAAGCACACTGGGACACATGTCCCTGGAGAAATGCCATCATGTCCCTGGAGAAATGCCATCCATCTCCACATGGGGCTCAGAGCTACCCTGAGGGTGCTCAGGAGCTCGTGGGTGAAGTAGAGAAATGCAAGTTCAGAGCACCAGCTTGGGGTGGAGTGCATACCAGTGGGGTGCCACGCTTGCCTGCAGCTCCCTGAAGCAGAAAAGTGAAGCGGCCTTTTGGGTCTGCGCGGCAGAACTTGGGATTTAGGATTCCAAACAGCCTGTAGAGCCTATAGTCAGAGCGTTTTGGGGGAAGGGCCTGGACTGCCACTGGTGATGCAGCACCAGTGTGTCCTCTCTGCTGTGTCCATATGGAGAACCATCTGGTGGGGATGCAGGCTGTGCCTTGGCGCTTCCCTGCAACACGCAGCTGCTGGGCCGCGCTGCCGTCCGAGGCACAGACATCAGAAATGATACCAGAAACTGCAAAGTTGTCACCAACGATATGCACTGATAGGAGCCGATGTTCTTTAGCAAACTACTGCTGTCACAAATAGAAAATGAGAATGGATTGAGCCGCATTAGGACTGTGAGAGCAAATCATCTGCAGTTCCTGGGATATTTAGAAATACGAGGGTACCCTGAAGGTATCTTTTGCTGATGAGAAGATTGGAGTGAAAAGGCATTTGAATAGTGGATAGACAGGAAAGATGCAGGCACCATGATAATTTACACAGTCATCAGGAGCCGAGCAGCATTTGCAATAAATGGCCACAAATACCTCAGAAAATACTCTCGCTCATATTGGCTGTAGGTTTTTTTGGCCTTTAGTGCCAGGCTGGAGCAGGGCTGACGCCGAGCAGAGATCATTCCACGCTCACTGCTGGGCACGGTAGATGTAGATCAGACACGTTTGTTCTCGTGCCTGCTGAAAGATGAACACGGACTGCAGCTCAGGTGTAGGCACGAGGAGCTGGCTCCAT
>QUSF01000018.1:13889204-14002537 GCA_003676055.1 Chloebia gouldiae | reverse complement strand
GGGCAGCTCAGCAGTGTGGCCAGAGCGGGTCAGGCAGGGCTGCTGTGGGTGTGTGTGTGTGCTCAGGCTGGCACAGCTGCTGTGGGGTGTGTGTGTGCTCAGGCTGGCACAGCTGGGGCAGTGGCACAGCACAGCCACCTGCCTCTCCTGCCTGGCCAGGCTGGTGGCAGCCCTGGCTTGAGGAAAAGGGGATGCAATGCAAGAGAAGAGTGACTGAAGGATGTTTGGATGGTTCTCTTGACTGTCATTCAGCATTTCTTCAAAAATCCTGCTGGCTGCATGTTTAGATGAAAACCCACTATTTTTCTACCGCCGTCCTCCTCAACTGCTCCCATTTTTTTCTCAAAAAATACCAGTGCATTCTCTTGCCCCCCAGAGAAGTGTCTGCTATTAATTCTGCCTTCTGAGGAGCCCATCCCTCCACAGTGCTGCTTGTCTGGGGTGCCCACGGGCCCTGTGTGCCCAGGCTTGCAAGGGGAGCGCTGGCACTGTGTCTGTGGTGCTGGCACAACTCGGGGTGCAGCAGCAGAGCTGTGACAATGGGCAGTGGGTGGGAACCCAGGGCAGAGGCTGTTCCTTCCCTGGGCAGCAGAGTGAGCCCCTTGCTGACCGACCCAGGGCCTGTGGGCAGCACTGGGAGGGCTCACGGGTGATGCTTTGACTCGGGCTCAGCAGAGGTACCGTGGGAGTCTGGGACAAGCATTGCAAATGCTGCTGACAGACTAGTGTGAGTCTTGGTCTATATTTATGTTGCCAGGTATTCAGACTACTTCCCAGAGTAATGGACTCTGCCAAAATAATTTATTCCTGATTTCAGCAGTGTGTGTGCATCTTTCTGCTTTTATTCACAAATAAAAGTTATGTGGAATGCTGTCTTACAAGAACAGAAATATATTTAGTGATTCAGGTTGTGTTATAAAGCATGAAAATGAAGCTCATGTTGTCAGTCAGTGGTAGGCTAAGATGTATTTATACCTTTGGTCATAATTTCTTTGCTTTAAAATAAGTGGTTCAGGGTTTGAAGCTGCACAAGAAAAGCAATAGCACTTACAGGGGAAATGTAACAGAGATGCTTTAAAGAAAAATTCAGTGTGTGAGTATATATATGTATATACAACATATACTTTGTAATATCTATTTATCTGTCTTTAATGTTTTAAACCAAATACACTGTCAGTGCAAAACAGAGCCTTGTGCTTTGCTGGATTTCTTAGGAATTTTCAAAGCCTGAGCATGTCATACAAGTCCTGAATTGGCCACAATTATTAAGGCTGAGGTTTTTATTTTAATGGGATAGACACCCTGCTGTACTGGGCAGCACACAGCTGCCTCCAGCAGCTCATGGTGCTGCAGCAAATTAATAGAAATAGGTTATTTCCATTTTGGAAATGGAGAAAAATGATATACTTGGTCCCATCCAGGAAATCTGCAGCAGAGTAGAAAATTAGGCCTCTGTCACCGAGTCCCCTCCAAGCACTGCAGCCACGAGCCTGTCTCACCTCCTGTCTCTATCAAAGCTTTCCAAGTGGTTTTAAGTCCCCAGCTCAGTTTGGCACAGTTCTTTGGTGCTTTTATGCCAATCTTGAAAGCAGTAATTATATAATTGCTTGCAAAATCACCTATAGCGAAAGATTACAGAGTTCCTGATGCTGATTGCTACTCCAGTTGGATCTCCTGGCGTGCCTTTCAGAGTCTGCCTGCTCCCCTGGCCGTCCCCGGGCAGACGGGGGTGCTCCCTGCAGGCGCTCCCTCCCTCCTGCCCGGCTTCATCCCCACCTGGGTACCCACCCACAGCAAAGCTGAGCCCGGGCACTCGCAGCAAAGGATGCTGACCCTGGCAGGGGCAGCTCCTGGGGAGGCACTGCTGTGACCAGGGGTGTGTGTCCCTGCTGTGTTTTGGGCGTGGGGAGCAGCCTGAGCGCTGCCATGCTCTGCTTTATGCTGGCCCTACTTGTCCTTTTCCCCAGGAGAAGCACCAGGCACCCCTGTCCTCTCAGCAAAGAAAAAGCCCACGAGCCAAGGTCCATGACCCATCCTCCAGCCCAGGAGGACTTCCCTGGCTGGCCATAAATTCTCATTAGGTTGGTGCTGCCAAATGATGGGCGGCCGAGGGCTGGCACAGGATAAGTCGGCTCCTGACGACTCGGTCATGTTCACACTCAGACTAATTTCTGGTAGCAATGGTGGCTGCTCAGCAGCACGCACAGAGCACAGTATGGGGGGAATTAATTAGCTGTGTACTTCTCTGAGGGAGTTATTCAGCTGCCGCCCTGGGCACCGCAGCGATGGCGTGCCTTGTCGGAGCAGCAGGCTCAGCCCTGCCTTTCTGCTGCCGAGCTCCAGAGCTGCCAGGGCAGGATTTTGCCTCTGTTCCTGCATTTCTCCCTTCCCAGCTGTCCCTCTTGAGGCAGAGGTGCTGGGCCAGCAGCAGCCCCGCTCTGCTGCCCTGGTGAGCGGGCTCGACCCGCCCGAGAGCTCTCTGCAGCCACAGCAGGGGATTGGTATTTTATTCTTTTTCCCTTCTTGATCTTATATTTTCACCTTGGGCTGCTGTGCAAATAGTCTGGGAGATGGGCTCTGTGTCGGAGCTGGACCAGAA
This sequence comes from Chloebia gouldiae, assembly GCA_003676055.1. Taxonomy (NCBI): domain Eukaryota; kingdom Metazoa; phylum Chordata; class Aves; order Passeriformes; family Passeridae; genus Chloebia; species Chloebia gouldiae. The sequence goes on along the minus strand of QUSF01000018.1, from coordinate 13,999,938 downwards.
GCTGGCCAGAGGCCCTTTGCATATGCAGTTGTTTGATGTCTGCTCCCTGTCCTGATCTATTTATAGCCAAGAACTTTCTGCAAATTTGAAACTTGTTTTATGAAAACTTACCCAAACTTTCTTTAAATGCTTCCTTGTCCCTGAAGTCCTTGTGGAAAGGTCAAGCTGTACTCATCAATGTATTGATTACACATTTCTCCTTCTATTGATTCTGGTTAAAGACTCTCACGATAGGTGCCCTGGATACTAATCCCTAAATGCACTGGAGGCTGCAGGAAAAGAGGAAGAATCTCCTAAAATTGTTTCAAAGTTTGCTGGCTTTTAACATGTCAGCCATGATTTACCCCCATAGAACAGACCTGGAAGCTTGGGGAAAAGATAATTCCTCTGATTTAAGAATGTTTGATGTTAGGCATTTAGGGAACAACAAAGATTTAGTGACTGTGTGCAGCTTGAAAGGAGGAAGTGGGCTTTTTTCTCTATTCCAGCTTTTGTGAAACAGAATCACTTTTGTACTGAAATACAGAAAGGAAAATGTAATCCTGGTTGAGACCCGTCCACATGTAACTTGGCACGAGTCTTTGCTTCAGTCGGCAGCCCTCACAGCCAGGAGGAGCTGTATTTCTTGTTATTTCTTGTTACCGATGCAGGGCTCTGGCTTACCACAAAATCTTCTTTTCTTTTGTTACGGGGCAAAGGACCCACGGTGGCAGACACATTTGGTTGAATTATCTCCTGTGGTGTTGTCACAGCTCTGCTGACACTCAAGTTTCACTTTCTTACACCGTGCTCAGCCCAATCCTGTCAGCTTCATTGCGAATTCCTTTCAAGCTGCAGGATGTAACGCAGTAATTAGCACCGTGCGCCGGAAAAGAGGCACCAGGGGATTGAGCTAATATCCCCTCTGTGGGGGCTTCTTGCAAAGTAGTGGACAGGAGCAGAGGAGGAGGAGAAAGCTCCAACCAGAGTGTGTGAGCCTGCTCGGAAGGCTTGGCCTGGCAGGGAAGGAGAACTCGGGGCAGGAGGCCAGGCCAAGCGGGGTAATCGTGTCAGCGGTGAGGGAGAAGTTCATCCTCGCTGCACGAGGCAGATAATTGAGCAAGAACCTGTGGCTGATTGTGTTTGAGCACAGGAGGATGGTTCCCAGTGGCACAGCTGGCAGAGTTCTGCTGTGCCCTACATAGCACGGGCTGGCTCCAGGCTGGGCCAGCGCGGCTCACGGAGCTCCTGGCATGAGGAGGAGGAGGAGGAGGAAGGGGGTGGCCAAGGTGAGGCTGCTCCTGGCACCTGCAGAGGTTCAGGTGGTGGGGACAGCAAGCACAGTGATGAGGGCTGTGCAACTGCACTGCACAGAGGTGGAGGCAAACAGCTGCCAACCTCTCACAAACCCGACCAAACCACCCCAGTGCCGTTTGCTCGTTAATTAGTTTCCAAGAAAGTGGTAATTGGAGCCATTTTTGCTGTTGCCAGTAGGAGAATTTAATGTGTAAAGGCCTCGTTCCATTCCAGACACCCAAAACCTTGAAGGTCACGAGCAGGGTGACCACAAGAAGCTCCCAGAGGATGCTGGTCAGCAGCTGCCGGGGTCAGAGAGGTGCCAGCTCCAGCAGAGCCCTCGCAGCCACCGCGCCGCGTCCGCTCAGCTGCGCTCCCAGGCAGAGCAGCTCTGCACAGCAACATTGATCTGAAATTTAAATCCAATGGAGTAACTTAAGCATTTCAAAGTGCCTGTGAATCAATGGAAATGATTGAAGTCAAAATCCAGATGGCCACATAGCTGTATCATATAATGCTGGCCGAAGGTTGGCTTTCTCTGAGCAAGGATATCTTCTAACACAGACTTAATCTTCAAAGAATTTTAAATGCTGCAAAACGCTCATCCTAGTAAAAGTCTTTAATATGAGCCTTTTCTCTGCCCCCTTGGTAATCGTCAGTGCTGTCACTGGGATTGTGATCTAATGCTTTATGGATGTTTTTCTGCTTCATGCTTCCTAACGCCCTGGGAGTGAGTCATGTGTGCTGGCGAGCGGAGCGGAGCTGATTGCAGAGCGCACGGAGATTGTGTGAGAGCACACTCAGGCTCCCCCAGGATCCTGCTGCAGACCGTCCCAGCCCTTCTCGCTGGATAAGCCACGAGATACTAAATGTGATGGGTACTTAGGATTTGTTTTCAGAGCATAATCCCACTAATACTTTCCTCTCCATTTGTCTGATCGATGCAAACGTCACTGGAGCGGGCTGGTCGAAGTCCGCAGGATTATTGGGTGGAAGTCATTGCCTCTGATCACACCTAGGGACCTGGAGAGACAAGGAGAAAGTTGTCAGGATTTCACACGGTACCTCTGAGGTCCTGGCACTGAATGAAGCTGCGAATAAATAGGATTTGCTCTGGGTACTGGGCTTTGTTGAGTGGCTGTCATGCAAGTCCTCTCTTCTGAAGGCTTGACTAAGCCCACACCCACGTGTGCCTAGAGAATCTTCCCCGATATGTTTCTATTTGATATAAAAAGACCTTCCACCCCTTGGACATAAGTGACCAACAGCCCTGTGGCATTTGAGGGCCTGCTGGACTTTAGCTGAACTCTGCAGCATGGGAAAAAGGGCTTTCCTCACTTTCTGTTGAATCAGCTGCAGATCATTTCCAGACAGTGATGTCTCCTACTTCTTGTATTGCAGGAAACAGCAAATAATTGTCCCCTTTATTTTTCCTGCGTGACATTCCTGATTTTATAGCCTGCTTAGGTGCCTCTTTCCTGGGGGTAGGGAATCCCAGACCAGGTAATGGCTTCTTGGATGGGAGCCCTGTCACAGCTATGTCCACATCTCTGCTCTTTATTTATTGTTTCCACTTGAACACCTTGAGAAGCTGCAGACCAAAGCAGAGCATTTCCCATTTCAAACAGAAATATGCTGGGCAGTCCCGAGTGCAAATAACCTTCTCCACTGCAAGCACTAGCCATTTATTCCCCTTTTTAGCTTTGTTTCTATGGAACAGTTGTTATTTCAAGAGAAGTTTTGATTTTTGCACCATGGCTCTTCAGTTTCTTTAAAACCCCTTGGTGCCATCTGGACTCTGAGGACTCCCATGAGTTCCATCAGCTGCATCCCCCTGATTCCCACACCAGGGGGAAATAATCAAGTTTTGGTGCTCCCCACAGGTACCTGCCAGGACAGACCAGCTAGATAAGGTACTCACAAACAGGTGGCACCAGTGCCTGTGCCTCAATCTTTGCCCCACATCCTCAGTTTCTGGTTTTACAGGGGCTCTACAAGCTCTAGAATCTAAGCATGATGGACTCAGCAGTTCTGATGGTGAGGATTCTGTGTGCACACTGCTATATATAAAGATTATTTCCACCTTTAAATTGGAATAAAAATTGCACATGAGCCATTTGGGACTCCCCCACCTATAGATTTTATTGAGCTAGAACCCTGTCTTCTGAAAAATCCCTGTTGTAAGGCTTTGATTGCATCTCAGAAGCTGCTGCAGGAATTGTATTTTAATGTGGTTTACTTTCCTCTGAGGGCTCTCGGGAGGCACACACCCACATGAGGCTGTTCTAAATGATAGTGTCATTACATTTGAACCCTTAGTAAAAGGGTGGTTTTCGGCAATTGAATTCATATGTTTAATTTGGAATTTTTGTTTTGTTGCTGTATACAAATTAAGGTCTCTGATGGTACAAACACAACTTTCTAGTAAGCCTGGAGGTGTTGAAATGAAAATTAGAACTGTGCAAAGGTTGTTTTGGTTTTTTTTTCCTTTTCTTTTTTTTTTTTGTTAATGAGGTCTGTAAGGCATGGGCTTGAGTTTGCTGCAACCTGAAAGCTCAGTCCAGAATCATAGCAAAACCTGAATTGCAGCACGGTTCCCAGCCCCTGGCAGTGTGGGATCCTTGTGAATGCTGCAAGAGCTGGGTGGGAGGAAGCAGCTCTCAGTGACAGCAAATGCTGCCAACAGCCCTTGTCCGTGCTGTGCAGTCCCAGGGGATGGTGGAGTTTGGCACAGGGCTTTGGCAAAGTCCAGGTGAATATGGGGTAGTGCTTGGGTCCTTTTGCACATACAGGGATGCCTGGGTTAGGGTATAGAATCACGGAATGGTTTGGGAGGGACCTGAGAGATGAATCTCTGCAATCCCCCTGCCCTGGGCAGGGGCACATTCACTATCCCAGGCTGCTCAGAGCATCCAGCCCAGCCTTGGCATCTCCAAGGATGGGGCACCCACAGCTTCTCTGAGCAACCTGTGCCCTGCCTGTCCACCCTCACAGTGAAGATTTTCTCTCTAATATCTAATTAAGAATCTAATGCCTAAACCTACCCTCTTTCAGTCTGAAGTCATTCCCCCTTGTCCTGTCACTCCATGCCCTTGTCCAAGCTCCTCTCCAGCTCTCTGAGAGCTCTTCAGGCACTGGAAGGGGCTCCCAGGTGTCCCCAGAGCCTTCTCCTCCCCAGGCTGAGCAGCCCCGGCTCTCTCAGCCTGGACCCAGAGCAGAGGGGCTGAGCCCATCTTTGCTGGCCTCATCCCAGCAGGTCTGTGTCCTTCCTGTGCTGGGACGTTCTGTCTGGGCCACCAAGGACTGACCGTGTCCTGTGGCCTGCAGAAAGTCACCAGAACGCCACTTTGTCCCTCAGCACTTCCCCCCAGTCACGGGATTGTGCTGATCACAGCAGGGCAGGAGCAGTACAGGTCCTGATCCCCTCCTTGCACTGAGTCATGATTTGGAAAAGCAGCAAGTCCTGCTTTACTTCCCACATCTGCGTTATGAGATATCCATGTCTTGAATTATAATGTTTTAATACAGACACATAAAACTTCCTGCCTTAAGACACAAAATGATCTGTAACTATTAGGGATTACAGTTGAATGTTCCTGTTGGGGGAGTTTGAATCCTGAGGCTGCTCAGGGGATTTTAATACTCTTGTCTGGAACAGCTGGTGCCAGTGGAAGTGTGCTGGATGAGACAGGCAATGGGCCTTGTCTTATCTCTCATTCCTCTTTTCATATATTTTTATTTCCATCTGTGAGAGATGTGCCTGTGTTTCAAGATACGAGCAGAGAGCAGGCCACGTGGATTATCAGTGGAAAGAGTGAACAGAGCCCAGGGAAGTAGGAATGCAGCAAGGAGACAGAAGAGAGCCAGAGACCAGGAGATGGCAGAAAAAAAAATTGGGGCTTTTGGTAGGCCCTGAGTGATGGAAGCAAGGGGATAGAGTGGTGGAAAGGTCGAGGGACAAAACCTCCAAAGGGAGACAAAAAACTGGGGACAGATGAAAATTGAGAAGGGAAGGAACTTGCACTGGAGAGCAGGCACTAGGCAAGAAACAGGAAAGGGTTGAACAGGAGGAGAAACCAGCAGAAAACCTCTGAGGGAGACACCATCCCTGCAATGCACTGGAAAATTGCCCAGGGGAAGGAGAAATTTCCCTGTTATTCCTGCAGCATCAACCATGGATTCTATAGTGTGGACCAGGATTGTGATGTACAGGTTTCTCTACAAAAAGTTTGTCTCCACCTTAAAAAATTTTCATTTAAGAGACAAGAAAAACAGAAATGGAGACATTGAGATGGAAAAGCAGAAGATAATGAGAGCATGGTCTGGACATGCAAGACAACCTTTTAAGTGTTGTTTGCAGCATGTGAACAGTCTAATTGATGTCTGTATTTTTATAGCACAAACTGGCATTTTATGGAATGTTTGAGGAGGACAACAAGGTGAATGTTTACAAAGAGTCTCTGTTATCCTGAAGGGTAAGAAGAGGAAGAAAGAAAAGGTTTCCTAGGGAATAGAATAGCAGAGGTTTTCACCATCAGGCTAAAACAGTGAGTGTCAGCTGGGACTGGGAGTGGTGGGTAGCTGAGGGGAGAACACATGGATGCAGATTCTGTGTGGTACCACAGGGACCAGGGCTCTGGGAAAGCTGGGAGAGGAAAGGAGCTGGTTTTGGCAGGAATATTCACCGTGAGCTGTAATGCCTCAGGATCCTGGAGGGTGTCATGGTAATGGAGGTCTGAGATAATGAGAGTGCAGACAAACGGCTCTGGTGATGTAGGTGAATACAGAATTCCAGGGAACATGATGCAGAACTTGTAAAAATTACTTGTAAGGGCTCCAAGGGGAAGCAGTGTCTGAGTGAGGTGCCCTAGTGACCAGCAGCACAGTGATGGTGTGAGGAGAGGGAGTGACCACATGAGGGCAAGGAATGTCCTTGCCTTGAGGAGAGAAACTGGACCCACTGTCTGTGGAGGAAAATGAGGACAGCAGACAATGGAAAGAATAAGTTATCTGCCTGTGTGTGAGAAACATTCTTTTAGCACAGAAAAGATTCACCCAGGGCAAGAGAAGAAATAACTCTAATCACCACCCACCTGCTCCTCTCAGGCATCTTTGCTAATGCCTCACTTCAGCGTGGTACTTCACCAGCTGAGGCAGACTGAGATGAAGAATTGCAGTGCACAGCTCCTCCATTTACCCTTCTTTCATCCTCCAGAAACCTCTCCAACATCCAAGAGGAGGAATAATGCAGGGTTATTGTTCATCCGTGGATGCAGAGTGGAAGTGTGCAGTGCAGCTCACAGCTGCTGAGACAACCTGTGCTTATCCCCAGCTGGGCAAGCATCTGCTTAGGTGCTTGGAGAAGATGATCCTGTTGATCGTTTATGTTTATCCTCTGAGTCCCAGGATACTGTAGGGGAAGAGAAGAGAACCCTAAGCCATTAATTGTGATCATCAAAACCACAGCCCTGGATTTTATTTGGCATCTGCATCCTCATTTTGGCAGCCAGAAGTCCGTAGTGATCCCTAAAGCACATGCCAGTGGCTGTTCTTGTACTGTGGGCTCTCAGTGCCTTTCAAGAGAGCTGTTCAGCCCCTCTTTTTGGGGCTGGGAAATGGTTAATACCTCCTGTATCTCTCTGCACGCTTCCCACAGTGCTCCACTTTATGCAGTGCCATCCATCACAGTGTGAAAGGTGCTCAGTGATCACCCACGCCAGCCTGGGCACGCTGTGATGCCACAGTCTGCCTCTGTCTGTGCCTTGCCATCCTCCTCACACCTATCCCCTGGGCTGCTCGGGGGAAAGACATCTCAGCCTGCCTCAGGAGCACCATTAAGGGAGAAAACAAGCTGGCAGATATCAGTTTTTGAGCCATTCTTATCTGATTTATTGTGAAAGTCACCTTTTTTGATTTAGGTGGTGCTGATAGTGAATGAGAAAACATGTGTTTCTAAAACAATGGCAATGAAAACATTTCTTGTCAGGAACTGTAGTTTATTGTCTTACTGCCTGAAAAGTAAAATATCCAGCAGGGAAGACACTGTGTCATCATAAAGCAAATGTGGATTATACAGTACGACAATAACTTCACGGGTAATGCCCAGAGCCGCTTCTGAGCACAAGTTATGTGGAGTGGTTTGTGCTCAGCAGTGCTGCAATCCCTCTCCATCACCCAGAGGTCTTCCAGGACTGGGTTTCTACAGCTGACAATGTGACTCGTCTGGCTGTGATTCCGATTCTTCTTTTCATGTTGGCTCTTGACCTGGGCTTTTCTCCAGGGAAGAATCCTCATTGTGTTCAGCACCTTGCTTTTTTGTGTTAGGTGGCCCTCAAAAAAACACCTCCTCTGAGACATGACTTAGGACACCTGAGCAGAAAAGCCTCCTCAGAACCAGCATTTGTGCTCATATTTGGTGTCTGAGACCAGGATAAGTTTGGCTTCTCCTCAGAAGGAGCTGCTGGTCTCAGTGCAGGTGCTTGGCAGTGCATGCTGCATTTCTTTGTCCCTCTCATTTTCCTGCCTGGGCTCCTCTCCCTGATTCTGTTTGACAGTGTTTTCCTTCCCCATTTGGCAAGCCAGCTCACCTCTAAGCCTTATCATATTTAAATGTTTAACTGCTCTCAGACCTTAATTAAGAGTAGTAGTAGCAGCAATAGGTGTAGCTGTAGGAATGGCAGTGATTTTCCTGTCTTAAATTTAAATGGCTTTTGTACCAGGCTTTCCAGAAAGGGTGATTAATGGTACCTAGAGAGGCTGAGGTAAATGTTTCTCCACGCTGGTTTTTGCCCTTTCTATTCATGGCCCCCTTTCTTGACATGAAAAACTAAAAAGTCCATTTAGAAATAATTCTGTGATTATATTTTTTCTGGGGTTCAGTAGGTGCTTAATACAGCACTTAATGTATGTGTTGAATAGGAGCTGATCTCTTAAAGACCCAGCTCTTGGTGGTCTCCATGCCAACTCAGCTTTGCTTTGAGCAGTAATTACTAATATTGTTGGTAGTCTCCAAGGATTTGATGGTTTTTGGAGACTAAGCTTCCCTAGGTTAACCTTTGTTTTTTCATCTTTTGTATCAGGCTGAAAGGAGTATATGGACTTTACATTTGATAGAAATACCCATGCCTGAAGTTTTAGTGTTTTAGGTTTGTAGAATGGGTCATTGAGTCAAGATGTGAAACATCTGTTTGCATTTGCAGTGAGACACCTAAGAGAGCTTTAACACCAAAATAAAAAAGGAGAAAAAAACAAAGCCCAAAATCAAAGGATGTGAAAACTCCCTCAGGTCAGGTGGCAGCATCGTGATTATTCTCTCGGACAGAAAATATTTATTGTGGCTTGTAACCGTGTCCACCAGGCAGTTAATTAGCAAAGTAGATATTGTCACAGCGGAAGCAAGCAAATGCAATTCATAGCAAATTCTCCAAGATAAGCAGCAGACACAAAGGTGATTAAGCTGTCAATAAAGCAAAAACCCAGAGCAGGGGGAAAAGCAGGTGGATTTCCATACATGCCCACAAACTCAACCTGTGCCACTGAGCAGGGAGCCGCTTACACCGATAATATTTGTACTCCCGCAACGCCTCCGAGCTCAGCCACGCACCGGGATCCCAGGCCGTGCTGATCCTGAGCAAGGAGGCCTCTGCACTGAGGAGCTGCTGGTTTGACCATCAGCCAGGGGCCGGGAGCTGGGCACGGGGGCAGAGCAGCGCGTCCGCGGCCTGCCCGCTCGTCTTGTCAGCGCCAGGCAGAGGCACGGGCGCTTTGACAGGGCAGAGGGCGGGCAGACATCTTCCCAAGCGTTAATTAGGCATCAGAGAGCAGCATTACTGCGATCTCGTTCCTCAGTCGGAGGCCTGAGACAGCCGGGCCGGGCTGGTAGCCCAAGGCCACCTGGCTGCGCAGGGCAGCGTGAGGGCTGAACCTTGCCATCCTTGCTGGCACTCCCATGCCTGCTTCTCCCAGCTGATTGCACAGAGAGGTATTTATTTGTATTTCAAAGCATGTGAACAAAGGCTGCAGCAAAAGCAAAACTTCAGGTGACAGAGGGAAGAAGAACTATGATACATTTTTAGAATTACTGTACTGTCATCCTCGGTTGGAAAGAGCTCAGATCTAAGCTCTCAGGTTATTTTTTTAGCTATGTAGGAGCATCTCTGCTTCCTCTTAGCTTGGCACAGTCTAAGATTAGCATGTGAGTGCCTCTGGCTTACAGAGCCTGGCTGTACACATGCCTTCTCTCTAGATCATCAGAGTACCAGCTCCAGGTTTGGACAGGTTATTTCAGATTATTGGGCCATTTGTGTGGTGATATACCCTTGTAAAACCAGGACTCTGCCTCATGGTGTTTCCCTCCCTAATAAAAGTATGTGCTATGAAATCTACAATACTTTAAACATCTGTTTTTAGGCTGTATCTAGTAAAGACAATAAGCTTTGATGATTTTTATTTTGTCTTTCTGGAAACCAAATGTGTTTCCTATGGCTTATGACCACACTTCATTTCTAAGTGATTTTCCCTGGCCAATTTCCATTTATCATTTAAATAATCTAGGAACAAAGATGAGGTATTCTGAAAGAAGGTCTATGACTCTGTAATCATTCTACCTTCATATCCCCTTTGGGGGAATTATCAGAGATGAAATGACCTTCCTGGCTATCAAGCATTGCCCGTGTAACACGGATGGCTAATATGACACCCCTGACACAGAGCCAAAGGCAGGTCGAGCTGATCATGCTGTACCTGGACCTGAAAATGACAGAAACTTGATTAAAATAAATGTGAGAAAGAAGTCTGAGAGTGATGGGAGCCCTCTGCTAGCTTGCAGGAGAGTGGGAAATCTCACTGTGATGTATGGCTTTTACTGTACTTTTCATTTGGATCATGATGAGGGAAATGTACCATTTTACTGTCCTCCCCAGGGACCTTGGTCTGTTCTCTTTGTGCTCTTTAGGAGGAAACTATACCTAGTGCCTGGAAAAAGTTGGCCACTGGCATTCTGTAAAACAGCATTTGGCACCTACAGAACTCAGTTGCCCCATTTGTTGGATGATGAGTACTGTACATCTCTTATATGAGTTGTTAAGAGCTTGGGTTGGTGAACTTGTAGCATGCTCCATCACACAAAACTACATGAAAAAATCAATATTCTATATTAGTGCCACTATTTATTTTTCCTCCAGAGACTTCTAGAGCAGTCAACAAGATACTTTAGCACTTATTTGCTCAACTTTTGGGCTGAGAAACTTACATAAGATTTTTGCTTTTTATAGTCCCAGGAGCTCTTATCACACTTTTTGGGTAGGCAGCCATCTGTGGCATGTAACACTGCAGAACAGTGTCTAACAGAAATGAAATTGCACACAAAAGTCTGCAAAAGACTTTCATGCAGACCCTCAAGCTTGAATTTGGCCAAGGGAAATTAATTTTGTTAGTTCTATCAAGATTTTTGCTGTTAAGGAACATATGATATCTGAAGCGATGTGGAAGCCTTAATGGTCCCAATGTAAGCTTCCTTAGAGAGTAATTTGGAGTGTTGATAAATGTGGGTAGGGCTAAGGGGTCACAGCTGAGCTCCAATGGTGAGGATTTTGGCTTTAGCCACGGCTGCTGGGACTGTGCATTCATTTTTATTCTTTGGAAGCAGTGTTCTGTTTAACACCAGGCTTTGCAGAGGGAATACCCAGGAGCTGTTTGTTGTAGGTACCACCTTCCTTTAAATAAGGAGCACTGACCCTGGACTTTCAGGGGGAAAAATAAGCAGAAGGGATGACCAAGAATGCACTTGGTGAGATGTGGGAGGGCAGGGCCAGAGGCACAGCTCTGGCAGGAGCTGAGTGCTTCCACTCATCGTGTCCTGTTAGTGCCAAAGGGATGCACTCGCTGCTCAGCATCCTGCTGATGGAGCAGAGAGGTTCTGAAGTCCTCCAACTTCATTTTCTGGTTTATCCTCAGGAATAGTGGTGCAAAGAGCCTGATTTATCATGACTGTTATGGTGATCTACCTTGATTTAGTGGTGAAATTACAATGATGGATCATACTTAATTATGATCATTAAAAGACATCAAAAATGTAATCGGCTGTTCATCATATACCTTATAAAGGAAAAGAAATACCTCAGGATTTTAAAGACCGGGACTCTAGGTGTTGATAAAATTAGAATATGTTTTATTCATGCTGTGACGCAGCGTTCTTCCTTGGCTGATTCCTTGTCCAGGTGTTGAACTTTGGAGGCATTGGGGTAGGATTTGAATGAGGCTTTAATGGGGTATCAGCAACCATGTGTCCTGGTTTTTCCACGGGCCCTGTGGGGTTCAGGTCGTGCCCCGTGTTAACGAAATCCACTGGGCTCCATCCTCGGGGAGAGCCTGTGCAGCAACGCAAGCTGCAGATCAGCACCTAGGTACGAGCTGTTTGGATTCTGGAAAGGCAGATTTGCCCCTGTTTGACCTTGATTAAAGTCTAGCACAGTTTAATGAGGCAACATAAAATGCAAGTCAAATGCTCAATAGGGAAAATCTTGTCAGACATAAGGAACAATTGGGATCAAGTCAGTCAGGGCTTCCCTGGGCTTTTAATGACCTGTTAGATTCAGCTTTACCCAGGGTTTTACAAAAAAAATAAGTGATAATGACTGAAGGGAGCATCATTAGTATTGGAGTGAAATGGCTAATGGCTCCAGATTGCTCACAGGTGTCAGAGAAGAAAAGTTTCTCCCTGGGCAGCAGCTCTGTGATCCCCCCAGGCGCTGTTACTGGCACTGCAGGAGGAGCCATCAAGGTTAATGTCGAGATGGAGAGGGGCCCCTTTGTGCCGGAGCCACCGATGTGTGCAGAGGACAGAGAGGGAAGGGCTCAGCCCTGGCATCCCTTCCCTGGTGCCAAACCCACTGAGGGGAGCTTGGCAAGATCCGGGGAGGAACCATATGGCTGAAGGCAGGGACTGGAACATTTGATAAATATTACTATTAGAGTGTGTTATTACTACAGTTCAGTGCCACAACAGGAAATAGAAGGTGCTCTGATCGTGGTCTGAGCTGTTTGAGCAGCAAACCTTTTTGTTGGACACTTCTGCTCAGCAAATACAGGAGTCCATGCAGGGAGATGAACACAGACATATCTGTGTGTGATGGTAATTAACGCTGGCACCGTTTACCACATTTCCTTTGCATCCTCAGAGCCTAGCTATGAGCAAATCAAAGCAGGATACATTTTCCAAGAGGTTTGCTTTGACTGAAAAGAGAATTCAGGGAAGTCCAGTGGCCTCTATTATACAGCAGTCCAACTCAGATGATTGCTTATCCTATTTGGCTCTAAAACCTGTAGCACATTATCATGCCCCAGTTAACAGATGGCAAACTGAAGACCAGAGAAGATGTGCCCAAGGTCGTACAAGGTTGGGAGACTCCGAGGGTATGGAAAACATCTGGTAATCACATGTGGTGGTGAAATGATACCACAGAGAATCTCTGCCAGTGGTCAGCAGGAGAAGCAGAGGGTCACTGTGAGGTTTTCATGCTCATGGAGGTGCTTGCTTTGGCCAGAGGGAGCTGGGTGTCACAGGCAGGACAGACACGGGACAGGCACAGGGGACATCAGAGGCTCATTGCTTGCCCTCCTTCAGGCCGAGGCTGTGGCTCGCCCTTCTAGCTGGGCTGTGCGTGCGCTTGGCCCAGAACTGGGCTAAGGTGCAGCAGGAGGAGCAGCCACTCTGCCCCTCTCCTGAGACAGACTTGGGCTGGGAGCTGGGGCACCCACGAGGAAGCTGACGTGGAGGAAGGACCACCACGGTGTGGTGGGCCCAACTCAGATTGCTCCTTTCTAGAGCTGAGAGGGATTGGACTTTAATCTTCTCACTGCAGTAATCCCAGTCCCAGCCAGTGGCCTTACAGCAGGATTTTGACCTTTTCATTTAGAAAAGCTCCACTTCTTGCCAAAAGGGCAAATTCTTACAAGTATGTTTCCTTCTCCTGTGGGTCTGGAATGCACAGAACTCACTTTTCATTCAAAGAGCAAAGTGTTTTTGCAGAGACAATTGAAAGAAATTAAGAATGGCACATCATGATCATTTATATCATGTGTATCTCAGAAAGTTCATCAATTCATATTACATTAGGGAATATGTAAACTAAATGTGCAGTCATTTGGCATAGTCCTCAGAGCAATTATTCTTCAGTTGATTTAGTACACTTGATAAAAATAAAGGTTAAGGAGGATGTTAATTTGGGATTTTTTTTTTTTGGTGGTTTTTATAATATATTAGAATGCAGATTAATTCCAGACTTTATAATACTGCATCCAATTCACTATCATATAAAAATAACTTGCATAAATCAGGGAAGTGGGCCTGATCCTTGTGCTTGAACACTCGCAGGGAATTTTGACATTGACTTCTATAGGAGCAGGCCCAATGTCAAAACCTAGATATAACATGAATCTGTGCCAGACACGTTAGAGCTCTGCTAGGAACATCCTCACTGGAGCATAATAATATGTGAGAGAGACACACACTGTGAGCACTCCTGGGGTTGGGGGCCCTGGGCAAAATGTTGGTGGCAGAACTAATTCTAGTCGGAGGAAATTAGAAAGCCAGTGTTGTGAAATGTTGTTGCTTCCAAATCTCAGCCTACCCAAGACCTACATTTTTATGTCCAATTTTGGGGGTGGGGGAGTGTTGGCAGGACATCCTCTGGAGACAGTGAAAAGAGATAAAACTACTGCAGATTTTTTTTTTCTTTGAGTTCAAGAGAGAGTAGTGAAAAACCTGCCAGAGCTGCCCTAAAATTGCTAATGAGAGTGAGAGAGGCATTTGCTTCAATATGCTCAGCCAAAATGGGATTTTCAAAGGAGTCTGGATAAAGACATCAGACACAAAGAAATCAGTACCTAATAAAAGAACTTACCTGAGTCAATCCTGCTGATTGGCTTCAATAGCAGACATGTGGGTGTTGAAGCAGAATTCACTGCAGAAGTTTAAAAAAAAAAAAGAGAGAATGAAGAGGAAAAAGAAAAATAACATGCAAGTAGTAGGGAATGCTAATAACACGAGTAGGAAAGGGTCCTGCCTCTGCAGGGTTGAGAGACTGCTTCACAGCAGCTGGGAGGAGTGGTGACAGTCTTCTCCCTCAGGAATAAATCAAACCTCTATCCTGATGAGGATCTGGGGGCAGACGAAGTGAAGGAAATCTCCCCAGAAGGAAAATAGGATTATAGAAGTATTGAATAAGGAATTACATGGGAGTTATACACGGGAGATTTCACTGTAGAAAAGTGGGGTTACGTACAAAAACCTGTGGCTTGGTTCAGAAAAACTCTTTTCCATTGCCTTCCGACTGAGGGATGGCATGTCTTTGTTCTGTTTGCACTGCCACTCCCTGTCACTGGTGCTCTGGGGACAACCCCTGTGTCCCTAGAGCTGCCTCAACCCATCACAGCCATGGGAAAAGGCTTTTTCTCCACTAGTCTTTCCTGCTGTACACTGACCCCACGCCCCTGGTGCATTTGGGGCATTTGTGGGCAAATCCCACTGTGTCAAGGACAGTCAGGAACTGTCTGCAGGGATGAGAGGTGCTGGCCATCCTTTCCCCCTCCCTTGGCACTGCCAGGCCTGAGAATCCTGCTCCCAGGAGTGCTCTGACCAGCTCTGTCTGCAGAGGGATGGGAAGTCAGCTCTTCATTTCATCCTTTCTGCATCTCCCTTCTCTCCGGGCCCAGGTTCCTGCGGACACGTGTACACGAGCAGGGAAGATTTTATTGTGCGCCTTTCACATCGTCTCTGTTTGGATTTGTGTGTGTAGGAGACAGCTGGATTCACGAGGCATGCCAAGATTCAGCCCTCCTTGGTCCAAATCCTGTTGAACCATGTGCATCCAATTCTCCTCCCTCCCCCGGGTTTGGAGGCACGGGGGAGGCGCTGGAACGCCGAAGGAGCTCGCCTTGGCTGGGAACGGGCGCTATAATTGGGCACAGATCTCCCCCTGTCCTAAACACAGCCATGGCAGGATTTATTTCTAGCTCCTGCACGGCCTTGGGTGGCTTTTGGTGGCTCTCTCCAAGTGTAGGCCTGAGGGGTTCCAGGGAGGGTGGCTGGGAGCTCCCGCCTGCACGGGGGCTTTGCTTCGTATTATCAGGCAGCACAGGAGGGCCCGCGGTGCCTCCCTCGCATTAAGCTCATTTTTGGACCAATGAGTAAAACTACACATTTCTACATTTTTCTGGAATAAGAGAAGCGTGCTGAGCTGTAGTTCTCAAGATGCCAAATGTGATTTCACAGCCACTATCCAGATAGAATTGCCCTTTAACATCATCCAAGAAGTTCTTATACACAAAAATTATTCTGTCATACATAAAATGGCCCAAGTAATTTGGATGAGTTATTTAATAAACTTTGCCTTGCTGTAATCCACGAACAATTTATGA
Source organism: Chloebia gouldiae (assembly GCA_003676055.1). Lineage (NCBI taxonomy): Eukaryota > Metazoa > Chordata > Aves > Passeriformes > Passeridae > Chloebia > Chloebia gouldiae. Next base: position 13,984,245 of record QUSF01000018.1, on the reverse strand, counting down.
TCTTCTTGAATGTCCTCATAATTCAGTTATTTCTTCCTAGATAAGTTGGACAAATAAGTTGTGGCCTGTTGACTGCATGTAAGTGATTAATTAATTGCATATTTCTGGATGCTGGAGTTTAAGTGCGTTGGTCAGTCTAATTGGATCAGTAGGCCACATGGTGTACTTATGTTCTCAGGTTGGATGGATGCTTCTCCTTGAAAGAATCCTCCAAGAATAAAAATTCCTGATCAAGCATTTAAAGCAGGCTGAAATGCCAGGATGCAGGCAACCACAAACTCAATCAATTACGTGAGTGCTATTGGCATCCCGGAAAGCAAAGTGCTGCATTGTGCAAGCCTTTTTCCAAAAGAGAATTCCAGCTCCAGAACACATTCATAGAAGTATTACCTAATAATCACTATGCCAAGCTCACTCCTGCCAGCAAGTTCAGTTGTTAAAACACATGTAAAGTACAAGCTCAACTGAAGCAAATTTCTATGAAAATTATGTACAGCACATGCTTTCATCCGCTCTTCCGAGCTCTCACAGTGCTGATATTAAAAGGATCAGCAACATCTCTCTTTGCACCATGTTTATTGCAGTTTTACATAACCTGAATGCCATGTACATCCTGGCTCTGTCATTAATTTTAAGCTAGGTCAAATTCATGCATATTAGATAATAAGCATTTTTAGTCCCCAAATGTGTGTGTTAATTAATTTTATTTCATTCAGAGTAATTGTCCTTATAGCTCTGTGCTCATTAAAAGAAGAGGTTGAGAATCCTCCTTTGTGCTAGGCTTAATTTGGGTGGAAATCACAGAAGCTGCTTTACAACTTCTCTGTCGGTGTGGATGAGTTCTAACTTGCAGGCAACCCCCTCCTCCCCACCACTATCACTGACTCAGGAGTCATTTCCAATTCCTCCGTGTAAGCAGACATCACTCTAAGGAGACAGAAATTACATCCAAAGCAGTGGAAATAGCCAGGAAGACCTAGTTTTGTGTGTTTTCCTTTTGAAAGATCTGAGCACGTTGTGCTGAATGGAAATCCCTACAATGAAGCAGGTGCTGGAGGGCCACCTCCCCATCTCCCCATTGTCCAGTTAGCCTGTCCATGGCGAGGCTGTCCTTCCAGGTGGCACTGTCCTTCCAGGTGACACTGTCCTGTCCTTCCAGGTGACACTCAGGGTCTCTCACAGTGCACGTGCCCCGAGCAGGAGGTTCCTCATGTGTAACTGACAACACAAACTGTACTTTATAAGCAGCTCATGGGTGATCAATCAGACTTGCTGAAGTTGGTACAGGCTCTGAAATTATTTGTGTTTTTTTTTTTTTTTGTTTTGTTATCTCTTGTTTATCAGCAGGGATTGTGTGCCCCAGACTTGTCTTTTCTCGGTGTCAACCACTTTAGCCTTGAGACCGCTGCTGCAGGTGCTGTTCATTAAAAACCCATTTGTCATTTATTAGGAATTTGTAAATGAACCCTGCACAGGCTGGTCTCTCCTGGAGCACTGGTGCTGCTGGACACCTTTGCATCCCCTTGTGTTTCTCACTCATTTTCACGGTGAGAGAAGGGCTCTTTAGGGATTTTGCTGTGGAGCCAGTATTTGAGCTGTTGGATTTAGACGAGGTGTGGCTCAAGCTCATCTCTCACAGATCACAGCAGAGGATGAAGGTGCTCAGCACCTGCTGGGTTGGCGAATATTCCTTGGTGAAAGGCTGCTCTCAGCTTCTGCCTCCTGTCCCCCCAATTTTCATTTGCAGTTGACATCTTTCCTGAGTCAACCAGACACGTAGTACTGAATAACACATTTTCGCCCTGAGTTAGCTACTGGAGGTGTGTCTAAAAAATGTATGAAGCACCAGCCTGGGTCTTGGCTTCTTCAGTGAACTTCCAAAGATGTGATGGGTGAGGAAGCACTTGAGGAGGAGACAGTCCCAAAGGGAACATGAAGGTGATCCTTAGGGAACAGAGCAGCTCAAGTTCTCCTATAAATACATCATTTCTCCTCACCTGAAGAGGCCAATAAGATGCACAGCATGTCCTGACCATCATCAGACATGCACAATTCCCTGGCCAAAGGAGAAAAGGCAGCTTAAAACCAAAGGATCTTGAGGAGACTTCCAGCTGAAAGACTTTCACAGAAAGCGCCTCTGATGGCACTGCACAGGGAGCCCGCCTTTCTCCAGCCCTCTTGAGGGTTTTGTTTGCACCATTTTTGCAATGCTGATCTTCTCAGCTAATGTCTTGAATTCCTCTGCCTGGTAATGCAGTGTGGTCCTCTGAGACCCCTGGGCCTATTTAATTTCATGCATGTGTAAGATACCTTTTCCCTTTTGGCACCATGATACCAGCTGCAGTCACTTTAAACACTGCCACTTATCAGAATCTGTACAGGGGACAGGAGGAGGGAGAAGATAATGGATTTGCCTTGAGAGCTCATCTAGGAATCCAGCCCTACACAGCAGACTGCCTATGTAATGTATTACTTTTTAATAATGTAAATATATTAACATTAGAGCGGTCTTCTCAATCTTCCATACCTCAACATTACATCACTATCAGGAGCAAATGTAATTAGATATCATAAATATGAAAAATATCAGGATATTAAAATAAAGAGCACCAATAAGTTGCTTTGCTTGTCATGTAATTGAAAAGCATTAAGGGTTCACCGTGCTGCACACGGCGAGCAGGGATCAAGCCTAATGCGAAGGGACAGCTCCGGTATGCAGAGCCTCACCCGAAATAACTTCACAGGGACACTGTCAAGGGGTTTTTGGGTCTGAAAGTTAACATTTCTGTGAGGCTGATTAGTACTTGCAAACGCTCTGTGCTATTTTCTAATCAGTGACATTCGCTCTCTTGGTTATTTAATGGTATTAGCAGCAGCAAAAGTGGAACCATTTGTTTCAGGCCAGGCAATCATAATCCTGCTCACTCTGGATGCTGGTATTTAAGTATGCGTGGGATGCTGTTTTCATCCCACACTCCTCTTCTATAAGATTTTTGCTTTGCAAAGTTTTCCAGGCTCTTGGTCTTTTGCTTAGCATCCTCCAGGTAAGCCTGGAATTGAAGAAATGTCAACCATTTTAAATAAGGTACAATGCCAAAGTGACAGATGAAGATTTTAAACTTCCAAAGCAAAAAGGAATTATTTAGCATGGCTCTACTGGGAGTACAGGCTCATGCTGAGAAAAGATGGGATGCTTTGAATGACTTTCTGGCGAGGAAATCTGTGGAATGGCCCAAGAGGGAAATGCCGAGTCCTTGTTGCTGGGGTAGATTAGATCCATGCTAGAAGACACCTTATCTTGGCTGCAAGACAGGTCAGTGGTGCTTTCCCAGGCAGCCGTGCAAGGGATTTTCTAGGCTGGTCATGAGCTCCTCAGAGCCCCAGTTTCACATTCCCCAGGTGCAGAGGGAAGGCTTGGCTCCTGACTCGGAGAGGATTCTGAACCCCGAGCTGCATCCTCGCAGCAGAGAGGGAACGGAGCGGTGCAGCGTGGCTGTGTGCAGCCAGCGACAGCCTCTGGCCTGAGATAAGGCTGACCCTCCTCCTCCCCACCCTCTGCTGGCTCTCTGTGCCAGCTTTGTGAAGCATCCACCGTTTCCTACCTGCTGCAGCCCGTGGGCACGCAGCGGGGGTGTGAGGATGTGTGGGCTCAGCCTGGTTTGCAGGGAGCACCTGCAGCACGGGGCTGAGCAAGGTTTGGGGGTTTCCTGATGTGGAACAGCCCTGAGCTCGAGCCTTGTGCTGAGCTGCTCAAAGCAAAGCCAAGAGGGTGTCAGCTGGCTCTGCTTGGCCTTGGAGAGTCAGAGGTCTGGCAGGGGTGCTCCCCTGGGTGTAGGGTGGGAGGGGACCCTGAGACTGCTGGCGGTGGCTGAGCTGGCTGTCCCAAAGCAACCTGTCACTGGCAGTTCTTGTTTTGTCTCCTGAAATTATCCTCCTTCTAGGTTTGGATGCCACATCCTCTTTCACCTACATCTCTTTTTCTTTCTGCACACACCTTGTTCTCTAATTAGTTGAATTTCTGTCTCTGCTTTGCTTCTACTTTAGTCCTTTTCCCAGCTCTGCTCTTGGATCTCGCTTTTCTTTACTTTTTGTCTGCCCTCTCATGGCTGGATATTTATTTGCTTATTTTAATTTCTCCGGTGGGAAAGCCTTTTCCGCAGCACATCTTGTAGACATCAGAGGATCTTCTCGGCCCCTTTCTGTCCTCCCCTTCCCTGTGCCGGCGTTTTTCCTTTGCTCTCTCCCCCTCTGCGAGTTGTGCTGTTGCTCTGCTCTCACTGCCATGGTAACTTCAAAAAGACACGGCCATTTGATATCGCAGGCGAAGGAGAAGTCCGCAGGAGTGTGTGCGTGCGTGTGGAGGTGCCAGGGGAGGAAAGGGAACATCCGTTCCCTTTCTCCTTTCATTTTTAGGTTCAAAGCCTTTCATTACAGCTGCTGGGAGGAGGCAGGCCAGCTCGCTGTGGGACAGAGCCGTGAGCCCCATCCTGCTCCCCGTTTTGGGGCTGGGGATGCTCAGCTGCTCCCCGAGCCCAGCTCCCAGCTCTGCAGCAGCGAGGAGGGGAAAAAAAAGAGGCAGCAACATCTTGAAAGTCTAAAGCATAGCAAGGAATGGCTCTGCTCCTGGGGGGAAACACAGGGGGCATTAGGAGCTCTTTCCCCAGCTTTCACATCTATTCTTGAAAGTCTACAGCGGAGGAAAACAAACACAGCACTTCAAACCACAGCAGCTGCAGGGGATGCAGGGCTGCATGGGTGGGACTGGACCCACGGGAGGGCGAGGGAGCCTCCCTGGGCTCCTGGGCTCAGGCAGAGGCAGCGAGGCAGAGGTTCCTCTGGGGTGTGTGTGTGCTCCCAGGTAAGCATGCTGATTGCAGCTGGGATGCAGCCAGCACCCTGCAGCCAAACCCTGGCGCTGTGGAAGGAGTGGGGGAGGCTGTGGCTGCAGCTTTCAGCCCCATCCCTACTGAGCAGGCAGCACCATTAGCCCATGGAATCATAAAAATAGAAAATCACAGAATCACAGGTTCATGAATGGTTTGGGTTGGAAGGAACCTTAAAAGTGAACTCGTTCCAAACTCCCTGCCATGGGCAGGGACATCTTCCACTGGACCAGGCTGCTCACAGACCCATCCAACCTGTTCTTAAATACTTCCAGGGACTTCCCACGGCTGTCCTGCCCCACAGCAGGCAGTAGTGCCCTGAGAACTGATGTGCTGTGTGCCCAGAGCTGGCTGGGATGAGGAGCCAGAGCTGGAGCTGGGTTCCGTCAGTATCTGGCAGCAAAGGGCTGCCCTGAGAAATACAATTACTGTTTTGGACTGGTTGTATATTTCCTTCACAGTCTCATTTTGAAAGCAATAATGATCTTTTCCTCTCCCCTGGGTGCTGGGAAGCAGCTTGGGGAATTAGTTGCAGTGAGGGGTTGTGGGAATGGCTCCTGCCTGGGAGCACAAGTGCCAGCAGTGAGGAGGAGACCTCATCTTCTGCTTTCCCTAGTTTGTTACCAAAAGCTAAGACAAAAATAACAGCAGAAATGTCTCTGTGTTGAGGTATTTGTCGTGTGGAGCTGCTGGCAGGAATCAGTTCCACAAGCTGTGGAGAGAGGTGCAGCCCCGAGCATCATGACAGGGTTGCAGGACCATGGGACTCCCACAGGGCTGGGACAGGGTGGAGGCAGTGCAGGCATGGAGAGATCCCTGTGCAGGCAGGAGCAGGCTCAACACTGCTGGGGCTGGCGCTGTTCTCTTTGCAGGAGGTAGGGTTGAAAGCAGCTGGAGCTGGGGAAGAACAAACCCAGTGCTCCACAGGGACCAAGGAGGGAATTCTCTGCAAAGATTTCCTTGTATAAATACCCTCCTGTGGCTTTTGATATGGCTGGGGAGGAGGGAGGAACAATCTGGGCCAGCAAAGCTGAAACCTGGTTTTCTAATCTGTGAAAACCAAGCAGGTAAAGAATAGAGTGAGGAAAAGAGCAAACAGTGGTGACCTCGCCGTGTGTCTTGAATGAGCAGAAAGAGGTCCCTGAAATGATGCTCTGCCCTGCTCACCTGTCCCTGTCCCCCGCACACATCTAGAGCTTTGTAGTGCACCTTTAATGACTGCACGAGGGCCGGGTGGCTGCTAATGAAGCAGGATGTGGTTGAAACCCGTTCCCTGGTGCAGGGGGAACTCAGGGCAATTACCTTTATCGTAATAGCATCATGGCCAGGCTATATTAATGCAGAACACTTTTCATTTGCATGGCACTGTCAAGTTACCCATAAGGGATTTGAGCAGGTGCTGGTGCTCTGCTCCCACTGAGGACATGCAGCTCGAGACATGCTGGGGGAAAATGCAGCCAAATCTTCTTGACTGAGGGAAGCACAGGCACACCTGGCCAGGTAGGGCAGGCTGGCCCCAGGACTGGACATTCCACATGTCTGGGCTCAGCTGATGTGGTGCAGGCAGGAACGGAGCCGTGGAAACTCCTTGGTCTCGGCTGTGCACCCTTGAATGGATGTGCAGAGCTCCCTGGAGAGGAGAGAACTCATGGGGATGGTCCCAGAGGGAAAATTCAATGAAAAAAGGTGGAAAGAGAAAAAAGGAAGTTCCATTTGGATTAATACTGGTTTGGTTTTCATCTGAAAGTATTAAAAAAAAATTGGAGGAAATTGGTAAATGAAGTGACATTTTGTGCTGAAAAGACCTGAAAGTCTGCTAGTGAAGGCTTTGACTTTGTATTTTTCTGTAAGCAAATGGCAGACATGTTTTGATGCTTAATCTCATTTATTTTTATTGGAAAGGGTGTTTGGCTGTTTGGTTTTGTTTTCCCATGCTTTATATTGGAGAGAAAACATCCTTGATGGAAACGTGTGATCCAGGAGGAAATCTGAAAGTCTGCCACCAAACACATCTTTTCAGTACAAAATGTCTCCGGCACCAGAATCCTGGGTTAATTTGCCATTCTTGCTGGGCTACAGACAAACTGTTTAGCTGATTAGAGCTGTGCAAACACACCCACCAGCACACACACTGGTGCTCATAAACTCACAAACAACAACAAGCCAGGGGCTGGTTTTTCCTTCCCAGAGCCATCCAGTCTTTACCCCTTTGCCCAGCTGCAGTGCTGGGTGTGGAACCAGCCTGTCTTACAGAAACACCTTTATCCTTGTGACCCGTGTGTCTCTGTGTGTCCTCGCTGTCCCCAGTCCCCCCCGGCCCCCTGGGGCTCCTCTGCCCCGTGGGGCTGCAGGGGCTGCAGAGGGTGGGCTGGCTGTGAGGAGCTCGAGCCCATCCTGGGGGAGTTGTCAGGTCTGTCCCTGTGGTCTGGGGGTGGTGTGGGGGAGCTGCTGCTCGTGCTGCTCACAGCAGCTGCAGGAGGATGTGCTCCCTTGGGAAGGGACGGGCTGGGGGCATCCCTCAGCCCCCCTGTGGGATGCAGGTGGATGGAGGCACACTTGGGGATGAAGGAGCCTGGGGGTCCCGGGGGAGGTGGGAAGGCTGGCCAGCCTCTCCACAAGGGATGTTTGGAAAGGGGGTGCAGTGTGTGACAAGGCTGCTCAAGCCCCCCAAACCCCCTTGGGCAGGAGCCCCACGGGGCTGAGCCTCCCTGCTCCCCGTTTTGTGGGCGCCCCTCTCCTGGTGGCTGTGACACCCTGCTGGGGGTGTTCTCGCAGGGAAATCGCAGTGGCTGCCCAGATCAGCTCCTTGTTGCTGGAGCAACACAGAGCAGCGTGAGCAGCCCGAGCACCTGGTTCCTAAAACCCAGCATTAGAGCCCTGTGGTGTTTCTGAGGCAGAGCTGCAGGGACACACACAGGGCTCTGCCCATAGTCCCTGCACCTGCCCGGAACACACAGAACCCCACTTCTGCTCCTGGGGAAAACAAACCCACACATCTGTTCTCATACAGCTTGGGAAAAATAAATTTAACCCCCTCCAAAAAAAAGAAAAAAAAACCCCAAACAAAAAAAAACCAAACCCACCAAAAAAGGCCGTTTTAAATTGAGCTCATATTTTTCCAAACTTCCTTTCTCTTTGTCCTTGAAGAAAGTCTCTTGGTTTCCTCTGTCTTCTTGCTGAGAATGAATTTCCTAACAGGGACACCTTGTCAGCTTTTTTTTCTTGGGCTCAAATTCAATGTTTCAAATGAAATGCCTCTTTTAGTCTCATCTACTTCATCTACAAGAAGATGGGTGAAAAAATCTATTTTCTTTCTTCTTTTTAGAAGATTTCTGTTTTCCCTCCAAGTGGCCTTATGGCTCCTTTTAAGAAATTATATAACAAATTGTGAAAATCTGGAAGGGAGCTGGTAGTTTGATTTCTTTAAGACTCTCCCTTCTGCCACCAAGACAAAGAATGGGAAAGTAACATTCAGTATGCAAAAACAATATAATAAAAAAAAAATCTAACCTACTGTTTTTGCTTTTGAACAAGGTGCAAATTAGCGAATATTTGTTAAAATTTGAGACAGCAATTGTCTAAAAAAAATAGTTTCAAAGAGGAGAAGGTTGTTTTTTCTTCTTAAGTAAAACAGCACCTGAACCTTTCTTTCTTTTAACTTCAAAAGGGAACCAGATTGCAGAGGAAGAGAGAAAAACCTTAAATCTCCTCTGAAGGGGAAGCAAGTGACTTAGTGAAAGTGATCTTATTTGTGAGGGAATAATTTTTGGTTCACTGTGGTTTTTTTTTCCTAAGATCATGATCAAGTGACTTGTTAATTTTTAACTGAGCTGGTGGAACCTCTGCTCTACCTGCAGAGGTGTCAATTTGTCACTTACTTGGGCATGACTGGGTCATGCTGAGCTGCCTGTTCCCAAAAACTCCATCGGCAGGCACTGAGCAGGAGCTCCCCCTCGGCTGTGAGGAGGTGTTTCAGTGGTACAAGAGCTCAGGAAAACGCTCCCAGCTCCCTGCCACGGCGTTTTGCACTTGTTTGTGCAGTGATGCAGGCAGAGGCACGCTGAGGGTGAGGCACAGGGCTGGGGGAAGGGAAGTGCTGCCTGTCCTGCCCAGCTCCTGCATTTCCAAAGAAACAGCCACCATAAAGAGAGCTTTTCAGATGTGACCCACAGGTGTTTCGTGTTTATGCAAGTGGAAATCTCTGGGAAAAGGTGCCTGCTAAGGAGCGTTCTGTGCTGCATCTGTGAAAGGCAAAGCCAGCCTTGTCCAGACCAATATTGACCTCCCTGCACATCTGTGTCCACAGCATCTGCTGAGCCTTTGGCTGGGCTGACACTGAACTCCTCATTTCAGCCCCAGCTCTAACAGCTTGCCCCAGTATGGTAAAAAAATTTGGCAACCCTGATGGGGAAGAAATGATGATGGCTCCAGATCAGGAGGCTGAAGGATAGCTTTATTAAAACTATATTATATTACATTAATATACTGTTTAAAGAGATACTGTACTATTCTACATTCTTACTCATCTAGCTCACTCTTGTGACTCTCTGCTGAGAGCCTGAGCACAGCTGGATCCATTGGTCACTGACCCCAAACAACTTCCCCAGAATCCAACCCAGCTGCTGAGAGCCTGAGCACAGCTGGATCCATTGGTCACTGACCCCAAACAACTTCCCCAGAATCCAACCCAGCCACCACTGCAGGTGAACAATCCCCACACCACATTCCACGAGGGGAGAACCAAGGAGCAGAGGTAAAGACTGATTTCTCTTCTCCCTGTGCTTCTCCCGAGAGGCAGAATGCTGTCTGTCTGTCTGTCAGAGAATGGGAATGTCTCACCCCAGCAGCACGGAGCGCTCTGTCCGTGCCAGCCCTGCCCGTGCCCCGTGCCCCTGCTGCCCAGGAGCTGCAGAGCTCCAGACACAGCCAGCTGGGGGAAGGCAGCCTCCCGTGCCAGCTGGTGCCCGCCAGCCCCGTGTCCTGACGGAAGAGCCCTGTGGAGAGCCCCGAGTGTGCTCCATCACAGCAGCGCAAAGGAAAAAGGATGGAAAAAGGGCACAGGACCTGGCAGATGAGAGGTTTGCTCCCAGTTTCCCTCGTGCTCCTGGGAAGGTCAGGAGAGCTGCCCCAGCCAGGGGCAGGGTGGGCACAGAGATCCTCCTGCATCTGCAAGCAAGGTAAAAAAAAAAATAAAATTAAGACCAGTGAAAGGACACAAAGCTGAGCAAAACTTGACAGCAGCTGGAGCCTGTGTAAGGGCAGAATTACAAATGCTGTAGCCCAGGGCTGGGCTCTGTCTGGGCCTGCTTGTCTCCAGAAGATGAACATTTTCCCCTCTTTTGTAGAGCAGCAAAAATTATTCTTGTAGCTGTTGAGTCCTTTTTGAAAGTTAGTAAGGGGTTTTTTTTCTTTTTTGCCTCAATAACCTACAGCAGAGAGTCCTACAGGCTAATTATATGTTTCATTTAGAATCCTTTAATTTTTTTGGAGTTCAAATAGATAACTGTGTTTTCCCTCCACATCTTTGATTCAGACAGATGATTTGCTTCATTAATTGATATGTGGAGGAGGGGGGCTAGAAATGAACTATATTTATGCTTCAAAAATATCTTTTCCCAACTGCATTTTTTTTTCTATGAATCCTCGTATTTATTTCAAATTTATCCTGAAGTGAATGTCATCAACCTTTGTGCAGGAGTCTTTTGCTGGATTAATTAGTCTATAATGAATCTACTTCTCATCCACTTTGATTTTCAGCTCTCAGGTTGACCTGGTGTCAGACTGCACCCAGAAATCTGCTTTCTCTCCTGCGCTGTCAGATGGCAGAGGAGGGTGCTGGTGCTGCCTGAAGGAAGGACACTTTGGCAGATCTGGGATTTCGGTGGTTGAGGTGAGAAGGCATTTGGGGAGTGCTTGATTCCTGCAGGAGCTGCTGGAAACCAGTGAGATGAGAATGGAGCCACCCCAGAGCCCAGCCTGCTCCAGGTCCAGCCCCTCTCCTGGATGGCACAAGCATCCCTGTGCCAGTGATGGATCCACGTCCCACAGGGAGGGTTTTGTGTGGCCTGGTCCCTTGGTGATGATTATTTCAGCTCTTCCTTTTCCTGGACAGAAGGAGAAACCTGTGAAGGTCCCAGCCCTGAAAAGCAGGCACCAGAGTGAATCACACCATTGCACTGGCACGACACCAGCCAGGGTCTCATCTCCCCAGGGAGTTCTCCAGCTCTGCTTGCTTGCTGCTTTCTTCTTGCCTTTTTTTCTTTGCCTTTCAACACTTAGGTGAAAAAAATGGGTGTGAACAATTTTTCATGAGAAGCTTCCATTGCAAAAAGTGCTTTTTTTAGGAACTCAGCATCTTTATAAGTGAAATGCCAGAAATCTCACAAGCTGAAGCTGAAATGAGCTGGTTGCAACATTAGGTGCTAACAGTTGGCAAAGCTTGAGTCCCAGTGGCTGAAACACCAGAGAAAATGGCAGGCAGTTCTTGGCTTTTAAATTTGGGCTGTCTCACTTGTGTGACAGGAGGAGAGAGGGTAGGACTGGGCTGGGGCTGGCTGGCTGTGACTGACACGATTCAGGGACAGCTTTTTATGGCTCTCATCACGGTGACGTTCTGATTGCCTCCCCGGCGCTAACGAACATATCCCCTGATGGGCCTGCCAGGCAGGAAAATATGATTATCTCTGATTTCCAGATGAGCCTGCTCCACGTGGCTCTTGTGTGATGGTGGTGGTGACACATCCTGAGCAGGTGGTGCCTGCATGGGGCTGGGGCTGGCCCCACCCTGGCTCTCAGAGATGCTCCTAAAGCCACCAAAAAACCCCTCCAGATCAGCAATGTTTTTGGCTGAGAAATGTGGAAAAAAATGCCATGTTTGCTGTTGGTTTTGTCTTGAAATCTTCAAACCAAACCAGTTGGTGGTTTTTGGGGAGAATTGTCAGTGGTTTTGTCTAGATATCTGAGTATTTTTATAGAAATGCCTGCAAAAAGAAAAAAAACATGTGCATGCTAGTAAGAGTCTCAAGAAAGCTGGGAGAGGAGAAAACTTTTTTTAGGAGAGTAAAAATGGATAGAGTGCTCTGTGAGGTTAAAAATGTTTGATGCTGGCCCTAGCTTGGTGTAAGGTGGGGAGAAATGTTTGTGAAAACATTCATTTGGGATGAAAGCTTCCATGTGACAGCTCAGGTCAGCCTCTAGCACACCAAGGGGCTGTGACCCCTGGCTGGGCAGCGTGACTGCCTGCCAAAATCCAGGCGCTGCCCCCTCTTCTGCAGCTCGAGGCTCTGTGCCAGGCCCCGCTGGCCCCTGCGGGCTGCTGACACACACCAGTGCTCTGCAGGCAGGTTTTCTGCAGCAAGGGGAGCTGTGCAGGTCAGGGACAGCCGCCTGAGATGAAGGATGATGCCTCTGCTCTGCTCCCCTTTGACCTGAGCCGAGCAGCAAACTCAGCTTGGCCCCTGGGTGGAGAGGTGGCACATATGGATTTTGATAACTTTCTTCTGCTTAGAGGTCATTGTCCACTTTAAATATTCATGTTCTGAGGGACATTAAATAAATAATGCTGAACTTGTTAAGCTGAGTGGCTTGCAACTTCTGCATTTTGTGTCTTGTTTGCAATTGAGAAGGGATGTGAGGCTGCTAAACACAACCTCCTCTTGAAGTAGGAAAGGTTTTACTGTTCAGACCCCCTTGCTGCTCGCTGGCTTTGAAAAGCAGGACTGAAATGGTTTGCAGACAGGTGTCTCCAATATCTTGGGCAGGAGAAAAGCTAAAAAATGGTCCTGCAAATGGATGGTTTTGTTTTGATCAGCCCTCAGTGCCCAGCATGGATGGCTGTGTGTGGTGGTGGTCATTCCCTTCAGCCTGTGCACTGGCCCTGCTGCAGCCTCAGTGCTCCTCCAGGGCCCCTGACAGGGGGTCAGGCACTGCCCATCCCTTCAGTGCACTGCCTGTAGGGTTTGCAATAAAGGGCAATTTGCAGGGAATCCCCGTGCCATGAGATGAAAAACAAATGGCCAGCACCTCTTATGTTATTTTTCATCTGTTTGGGTGGTACCAGAATATCCCCCGGTGCCTTGGGACTTGCAGCTCAATTCAGACGCTCGCATTTGCAAAAGCTGGTTAATGAATATGAGGTTTCAAGGTAGGAGCCTTTCAGTGACATGAGATTTATGCAGAGACAGTGATTATACTTCCTCCCTCCCCCCCCATCTGCTTCAGAAGGAATATGAATCACCAGTTGAAGGCCTCCTGTATTTGTAAATCAGCTGAAACATAGCGGTGATGTGGGGAAGTTGTACTGAGTTAACGGAGCTACTTCTCAATCTCAGAGCTTTACATAACCCCTTCTTAACACACTGTTATTTCCTTTATAGATAGACTCATAAATTACTCCCGGTACACAGAATGCGTGGGAGGCTGCCTGTTTGCACAGCATGGGACCAAGACCTGCACATTCAAATATCGGCAGACAGCTGGAACACAATCTGTGAAAAGGCACTCAGAGCCTCCAGGTCTATTAAATACAAACTTAGAACATCCACCAAGAATTTTATGTCTTGCACTACGTGGGTAATGCCAGAAAGAATAGGTGCAATACCCTGGGGACTTTGTCAATAAATGTCACAGCAGAGCATCCAGAGAATCTTCTGTGAGTGGGTGGATGGGTGTGCACGCAGAGCTGGGGACATATGTGTGCTTCTGCATGACTGTGACTTTCTGCATAACTGAATATCTGGGCGAGGAGGATCAGCCTGTGATAGCTATATTTCATTTGGTATCCCATTTTGTGCTGAACTCCAACCACATCAAGAGAATTAGGAAACGTGCTACTTTGGGTTCTGCAGATGTTTTACTGCAGTCACATAAACCCACAATGTATACAGAGCCCAAATTGTCCTTTTCTGAAGTTATTTGCTTCCTAATGTGGGGAAAATTTCCATTAGGGACAAAGTTGCCTTGTTTGCTTCCAGCCATACTTCCAAATTACACCCACAGCTTTTACCAGATGAGGCTGGGAGATGCAGCCCTCAGACTGATGGACACAAAGGGAGCAGGATGGAGAATACAGAGCTTCTGGTTGCACTTCCATTTCATTGCCTTTTTTATCCTGCTGTTTGACTTATTCAAACATCAGCATCTGATTTGGAAATGAGGTCCAAGGCCATCTCTTATCCCAAACCGTGGTGTGTGGTAACATCTACTCTGCTTTTACCTGGTGTAGCAGCCCAGATTTTACTGATGTATCTCAGTTTCCTGTTACCCACATCCAGTAATCAAAATCTGGAAAAAATTGGATAAAATTTACTTTGGTTTTAATCTAAAGGACACCTCTTTTGACAGGTTTCCAGTTGTGAATAAGGCATAGGTGTTGAGTTGGTGATATGTTGGATTTGATTAGTAGCATAATCCATTTGGCATGGAAACAATTCACTGCTCCTGGGAAACTGGTCATTTCTGGGGTATTTTTGTTTCTTTGAGGAATAATTTGTGGTCAGGAGGGAAAAGTAGAGATGTGAAAACAAATCATGGTCTTGAATAGCTGGGTGGATGGTGGGCTGGATGAGGGAGGACAGGCTGTTCCCTGCTGCGTGCTCATGTGTGACTGTTTCAGTTGCATTGGTGCATCCTTCAGTCACCAGAGGATAAAAGCTCTTGCCTACAAGGCCTACCAGATGCAAGGAAAATGCTTTGGGATTTTGGAATAAGAAATGGATAAAAGCCCAAATGACTCTTTCTCATTGCACTGCTAAGGGATTTTAATAAAATTTGATTTAAGAGGCAGGAATTAGGTATGGTGCTGTGTAAAAACATCAATTAGCAGAGGAACAAAAAGCAGTCATACAGCTTGAGATTGTCAGAAACTCCTGCTAGAACTATTTGGTGAAGTATTTCAGAGGCATAAGTTGCCATGAAGCCTGCAATTCTCTTCTTGATTCCTCTGGTAGCTTTCTGTTTTTATAGCCATGGGGGAAAAGCAAATAAAAAGATTAATGTATCTGCTTTTTAACAATCTATCCAGGGTGTGGAAAAAAGCCCTTCTTACGCTTTGCCTTTCAATTCTCCAATAATAAATTAACTACCACAGTTTAAGATGCAATTGTTGTTCTTTTATGTCTCCAGACTAATGCATTGTGACACCTCGATTACATGAAGTGTGGATGGCTCCTCCTGCCCTGTCTCTTCTGGGTGAAAGCCTGTGAACAAATCAAGGGAATGCTCACCTGCTGCCTGGGCTGGATCTGCCCCGTTGCTACAGCAGCGGCCACACCTGCGGTCCCCAGCTGTGCCCTGCCCCGGTGGCAGGGGGACACAGGGCACCCATCCCCACGCTGCTGTCAGACCTCTCAGCGACATCTCTGAGGGGACAGCACCTCTGTGCTCCTGTACCTGCTGTCCTTAACCATTTTAAACAATAATAGGAAGGGGGAACCTGCGGGGGCGGCGGAGCGAGGCGCGGCGGAGCGCGGGCAGCAGTCGCCGTGTCCGTGCTCCTGCACGGCTGCTGGGTGAGAGATGGGAGACAGGGCCCACAGCTACAGGGAGTAATGAAATGTTTTGTCACTGAGGCTGCCTGGCCCCGTATCTGCAATAATCAAATCCTGCTAAGGCCATTTAGCAAGCTGTGGTTTTTGGTTTTTTTCCCCCAAGAGAAAACAGTTGGTTGTTCTTTTATTCCATCACTGGGCTGTGCATTCCACCCACTCCCCTCTGGCTGCTCTGCCCTGGCCGGGCTCTGCTCACCACGGCTGGACCAGCAAGGCTGGACTGTCTGAAGCCATCCTGGCCCTCAGGTCTGCCTGAGCCCAAGTCCCTGAGCAGAGCTGCTCAGTCTGGACACTCCCAGACTTAGGCAGTGTTCCTCAGCCCATCTCCATGAAAACACGATTACTGTCATTAAGTACATCCTGTGATGCCCTCAGGATGCCCTGGCTGAACCTCAGAGCTCCTGCTGGAGCTACACAGTGCCCAGCTGTGGAGGCAGTGCTCTGTGCCGCTGATGAGTGTCCGTGGGGGGCTTGAGATCATTGTCACACCCCAAGAGTCACACACAACATAAAGGTGTCTGCTTCCCTTCCCTCCCACTCCCTGCAGGGCTCGATTTGCAGACTGCAGCTACTGAGAATGGGGAGCCAGCTAGAGCAGCGTCACTGCAGCTGTGGAACTGGGATGGTGCAACAGAAACCTGCAGGAGGAGGACACTCACATCGGGCTCCTGAAGCACCGTGTTTTGGTAGACTTACTTGTGAGACAATGGACTGAGGAGCCAGTGGCACTGCTGCTGCATGGATCTGGTGGCAATGCTGTGTCTGCTGCCAGCACCACCAGAACACCTGCATGATCTGCTGGTGCAGGTGATGGCTGTCACCCTGCAGCTCCTTGGCTGTGTCCATCCCAGGCTCAGGACCAGGTGAGTGGCCAGTGGCCATTGGGCCATCATACAAATCCCCTCCTGCCCCATCCCAACAACTCCTTTGTTGTTTGGCCCTTCAGGAATCTTAATGGGACCCATAACATTTAATGGTTTTGCCAGTGAAAATGTCATTTTAAGTGACATAGCTGTGATAAATCGCTTCCACACGTCATTTAATTCTGTTTCTAAATTTTTATGTATTTTTGATAGGCCAATTTATCCCTGTTGCAGCTCCAGCCCGTGCAGTCAATGGCATTCCATTGGGGGTGAATTTTGTCTGCTATTTACAGTGTGTGCTTTTAAGCAGTGATTGGTGTGACAGTGTGATCTGTACAGCTGTCTCTCTGTATTTATTCTTTGCCTATAAGTTTGATTTATACTAGCTTCAAAAAGAAAAAAAAAACAAAAAAGCTCATAGCTTTTCATGTGAATGGCTTTAAATAACTGATTAACGATTAATTTTAGCACGGCTCTAATGGAACCGGGCTTGCCAAGTTTATGGGCTTGGCCGAGCAATTGCAGGTAAAGCTGCTGTGTGCCCCTCTCCAACTCCAAACCTTTTCTGAGGTTTCCTTTATAACTGGACAGTGCCCTCTGGGTTCTGACTGGATGTGTGTGACACGAGGTTCAGAGCCTGCGAGGGGAGGTTTGATGTCTGCCGGCAGCGCGGGCACCGCCAGGAGCCAGGGGAGCTCTGCACCATCCTGCTCCTGCTGGGGACAGCCAGCCCCACGACCCTGGCACTGGCAGGGACTGGCAGTGCTCCAGTGGCCTGCTTGTCTCGCCCTGGAGTGGTCGGATTTGTTTTCATGCGTTCTAAGAGCTTACAACGGTGTCTGTGCGAGGCAGCATCCTTTGGGGCTCGTGTCACACGGGGAGCCCCAAGGCTCTGCTTGTAAAGCTGCCTCTCTGTGTGAGGCTCTGTGGCTGCAGGGAGTTGTCTCCTGCCCCTCTGGGTGCTGATTCTGCCTCGCTCCTGATTTATTCAGTGCCACCCCAGAAATCTCCTGGAGACTTTTGAAGGGGGTCTCCGAATCAACCCCCTCTGCTTGGCTTTGTGTTTCTTCTCTCCTCCTGGAGCAATAGCAGAGTCTGGTGGCCAGCAGCACCTGCAAGCAGCAAAGCTCTGCTCCTGTGTGTCTGTGTGTCCCTGGGATGGCACAGGGATGGGCTCCAGCAGCACAACCAGCCCCACCTCACCTTACCCAAACCTGCCCCGAGGTGCCAATCAGGCTCATTCAAGCAGCAAACTCCCTCCCAACAGAGCAGCCACTACACAGTTAACATTTTCCAGCACTGAGCCCTCTGAGATGTTTATTCCAGCATTTTCCTGCTTCTGTTACCACCTTTGGTACCAAACAGGAGGAGGGATGGCTATGTCAATGAGAGGTTCATGTCCTGCAAAAAGAAGGAACTTGCAAGCCAGGAAATGCATGTGTGTTTTCCTGGAAGTTTGAGAATGTGTTTGTTGTGATGTGTTTGCAGAAGGGGAACCAGAAGCAGGAGCAGAGGGGTTCAGTTTTTCCAACATTATGCAGTGCAGCCATCCAGCTAGGAGCACCCTGGCTATTTAGTTGTCAGATTTGTTCCTGTCAAAGTCCTAGGAAGAGAATAATATGGGGATTCTTTTCCTTTTTTCTTTAATAAGACAGCAGTGCTGCAAAAGTAGTAGAGGATAAGGCAAAGTCTGGGAATACAAAGCTTTTTTATTGTTGTTACTATTAATCACAGCTCAAGCAGACCTGCTTGAGAATCCCTCTTGTTATTTTGTCTGCTTTCCTCTGGTTTATGTTCCCCGAGAAGAGTTTGATTAAAAACTGTTGCATCTCATTTTGCTCACAAGGTTGAGGTACTATATAGTTGTCACCTGTCTGCAGCCAAAATTATACGACACATCATGGAAGGGGTTGAATATTTTCTACTGGTTTTGATCTTCTTCAAAATATCATTTTCACTTTGTGTAGCTAGAGAATAGTTGGCCTCCTGCCGTTCCCATTCACTTCATACCCTTGAACAATGAGAATAAAATCTGCCTGCAGTAATGTTCAGTTTATGTTGGGGAATTTTTCCAATACAGAAAGGAAAATAAAGAAGCTTTATGAAATAGAGGTGCTATCTTCAGATAAACAGATATTTTTGCTGTTAACTTCATATTCCAGGGGTAGCAAGGAGGTCAAGTCTAGCTGAACTCATAGCAGAACTGTGGAACTGTGTGGCCATTCATTTGGCCTTTTGGGCTTTTGGAGATCTTTTTGAAAATGCACTTAACTCATGCAGATTTTACCTTCCTCTGTGAAAAATGGGCAGGTTTATTGCACATGTAATGGTGTGTCTCTGGTGCTTCAGTGAATGTGGGTTCCTCAGGGCTGAAGGATGCCAAGGCTGCAAACAGCCCTGGAACAGGGAATGTGTGCTGGGCAAGGCAAATCTCAGCTGGGGAAGTCCGTGGTTGTGTTTGTCACCGGCCTCAGTGGTGCCAGGGACCCCTGACCTTCAGGAACTCTGCTGTTTCCAGCCCTGGGAGTGTTTCCTGGTTCCCTGCCTGCCCTGGCATCGATGTTGTGCCAGCCCAGCAGTGGTTCCATGGAAATGGAGATGCCAAGCAGGTTTCTCAAGAGCACCACGGCTGTATAAAACACATGCATTTGCTAGCATGACTCTGCAACCAAACATCAGCTCAACTACTTTTTATTATTAATTTCAAGCTCCAGCTGCTGCCTTGAAGCACTTTGTTTTGTCATTTTGAGAGTTGCTGCTCAGAACAAACAAAAGGGAAAGAAAAATGAGAGCAAGGGCCCTAAAACTCACTAGTAACGTAAAGTCTAGCAAGGATGGCTAACTGTGACTAATAACCCATCAGGATGGCTCATCTGTCAGCTATAAAAGCATCATTCCTAGAAGTTTACTAAAGCTTTTTAAGATCTAAGATGAGTTAGAACTGAGTTAGTGAACTAAGCTTAGTTCACTGCTTGTGACAGCAGCAGGGTGACGGCAGCGTGTGTGATGGCAGTGTGTGGACAAACATCTGTCACCACAGGACAGGGTCTCCTTCAGTCCTGGCCACAGAGGACAGTCAGTACCTGGGTATGTAACTTTGGCCAGAGGAAGCCAGAAACTCCAACAGTCTGGAGGATTGCCCAAGAGGGGCTTAGGAATGGGGCCTGCTTTGGGAGGGACCTTCTGCCTGCTTCCACACAGCATGTCTTGTTGGTCTCTTATCTCTGCAAAGCTTTGTCCAATCCTCTCCTCAGCTTTGGTGTCACAGTGGAGATGAGGTACCTGGTGGGGATGTGGGGAGGGCAGGGGCAGCCCTGCACCGTCCCTGCTCACTGGAGGACATGCAGTTCTACCCCTGCCTGTCCCTGCCAGCACAGACTCTTCCTCCCCAGCACACTCTTCTTCCCCAGCTGGCGTTTTCTGCCTGGCCAAAGCAGGAACAGCTCTGTGAGAGATGGGCTGAGTACGTGGAGGGCACGAGTCCTCTGCAGGCTCCCACCGAGCCCAGGAGCTGCTGAGCTTGGTCCACCTGGAGCAAACCCGTGCTGCGGGTTTTGTGAGCAGCACGTGGCTATTTGTCACCCGCAGATATTTGCTCTGTGCCTCCTGCAATGTCTCAGTCACCTTCTCCAATCTCCCTTCCAGCCACTTTCCCTTTGCCCTCAACTAATCCATCATTTGGAAGCAGCCATGGTGTATTTGCTGTTTTACACTGCCGACCTTCAGGCTTTGCTCCCACCATGGCTCTCGGGCCACACTGATCCTTTTTCCCTTCGGAGACTGCCAGCACATTCTGGTTTTGAAACAGCTTCATATAAAACTGGAAGGAGGTCTCAAATCCAGATCAAGCTTAACATCCACTGCCGATCCCCCACGTACTCAGCCTCTTCCCTCCTGCAAGTTTTAAGCCATTCTTTTCACTCTGCTGCTTTGTGGGGCTAATGAATTTGCTGCTGCTATTCCCTCTGAGGAGGGGACGGGAACAGTCACACAATTGCTGTGAAAGGCTTAGAAATACATGTAAGTCATTTGGGTTTCTCTGTGAAATCTGAATTCAAATCCCCACTCTCAGTAAAAAAGAAAAAAATAATAAAAGGGAGAAACACCAACACTGAAGAGCAACAACTTAAAAAAAAAAGTTCATAGGGAGTCTGAGGTTTCGCTGCCTTTATCTCTAGACGGGAATGTTGTAGTGTTGCCTACAGAGCCTTTCTTCTCTGCATTAGGCGAGCGAGGAGATTTCATTTCATACATCATTTACAATGGAGTGCATCAAGAGCAGAGTTGGTGCATATTAACAGGGATGTGGGGAAAGAGTTGGGTTCTTTGAAAGTTTCAAAGCATCTCCACCAAGGAGGGGAGCCCAGGCTGCTGATTCCCTCTCAGTGTCATAGAAACTGTGCAAACCAAAAGCCCATGGAATGGAAGAGTGGAGAGCAAAGCACTGAAGGGCTGTAATGCACCAGCATCCCTGGGAGCTGGAGTAGCACAGGGATGCTGGAACTGAGCCCTGACAGGATCTGCTTCCCCTTCTTGCTCTCCTAACTGCAGTGAGTACAGGGTCCTTGGCAAGGGTGCTCATGAGCTGGGAGAACGTGAGGAAGACATTGTCCTTCTTCCTGCCCAGCCCATCTGACCTGCAGCTGCCCTTTACCAAGCTTTCTTCATGGCCTCACACTGCACTTTGAGCCAGGCCTTCGGATCACCACAGAATGGCCACCCCGTGTATTCATGGCAAAATCTTGTAGATAATGACTTGGGCTAAGAATTGATTCTCCTCTTTGTTCATGATATTTGGGTTGGTTTTGATTTCCTCTTGGAGTTTGCATCCATAAGATACTCTTGAGAAAGTTGTAGCTCGTGATGAGCTGTAAAACTACATCTAGGGATGCTGATGTTGTCTCACCACAGAACTCAAGGTGCTGGAGCTTTCTGGAAAACAGCAGGCACCACAAAACATAAAAATTATGGAACTGGCAGTGGAATGGCAACGTCTTCTCCCTTCCCTGTTCCCATGCTGTTGCTCCTTTGGCAGGAACTGCACAGGCCACCCTGCAGGAGGGAACAGGAGAATCCCCAGTGCCTTGTGACATCTGTGCCAACACCTTGCCACCTTCCTCATGGCTGGAGAGAGCCTTTGGCCGGGAAGCAGGGGACCTTGGGCCTTTGTGTGTGGAAAAATCCTCTCTGCCTGCTGTCCCTTGCCTGTTCTACAGAAGGCCACCTGAGTGGTCTTGGATTTTGTCTGGGAGAGTCTGGCAGAGAGCTCAGGAACAACTCCAGTATCAAGGGCATCTTCCAGGACTGTTGCACAGGGAGCACAATGATTGCCTTATCTGCCTGATGCTGCTCTTCCACGTACACATTTGTAGGTCGAGGGATTGGAAGAGGTTTAAATAGGAGTTCCCATGGCTCCTGAAATTAATACAAAGTCTTATTTGGCAGACATTAATATAAAGCCTTTCCTGGCTGTTATAAAATTCACCACATTCCGTTCTGGTGGGTCACCTTAGCACTGTGATCTGAGGGAGAGCAGAAACAGCAGCAAAAATGCCCACCACGTTTGGGAATGCCTACCTGGACTCAAACACCTTCGGGTTTGTTCAGTAATTGATGTTGAACAGAGAGGTTTCCCTGGATTTACAACGTTTATTTTCAATTAAATTGTTGACTGGTGCTTGCTCAGAGTCTGTTTCCAGGACTGGTGATGGATTTAAGTCGCTCAGGAGACATTCAGCTTGCTCCAGGTGACATCTTCAAGGTTACAGGAGGAAAAAAAAAAACCAACCATGTTGGGCTTCTGTCAGCTGCAATTTTTGCCCTGTTAGAGTCAGGAAATGAAAACTTTACCCATCCCTCCCCCATGACTGTGCTCAAAACTCCACAATCTATTTTCTCTCACTCTTCACCTTTTCTCGTTTATATTGGCTGCTTTGCACCAAAAGCCCTACAGTTACATGCTCTTTGACACTTGCATTTCAAAATGCCTGATTGTGGAATTCTGCCAATACCAGCAATTGATCTGGTGCCACAACCCAGCTTAATTATTCAAGGTCAGTCTCCCTCTGTCTCTTCTTGTCCAGGGAGCAGCAGCTATGGGGAATAAAACTTGAACAGTCTTTAAATTTTAATCATAAACTTTAGGAAGTCACAGATTTGTTTTGCTGTATGTGGCGTTTTCTCTATTGTACTGGCTGCAATTTTTGCAGCCTCCCTGCTCAGAGCAGGGCTTTCCTGCTCAGTACAACACTGGGCTTTTGTAGAGCGCTGTGTTTTACACTGCTATTTAAAATGCATAAGTTGTGTGATCTAAGCAGTTTCCAGTTCACTTTTGAGCTCCTGTAAAACGTATCCCTGAAGGCATTTCAGCTGAGCAACCAAGAAGGTGAGGGTATTAGAGGTTGTGAAATGGCTTGTCTGCTAATTCTTTCTATGTGCATCTCTTCAGATAAATCTCCTGTGACCTCCTGCTACAAGCAGAACATTAGTTAAGTATCTTCTTGGTAATGGAGTGTCCTGGACCTGATCCTGTATTAAACTAAGGGCTCTCCACAATGTCTGGGAAGATGTTTTCCTGCAGGGGAATAGCAGAGGTGTCCCTGGAAGCACACGAGGTGCTTCTCTGAGCAGTGCTGGGCTGGCTCAAGGTGCCCTGTCCGGCCTGTGGGGCACTGAGGGAGCCTGGAGGCTCGGGGGCTGGCTCACAGAGGGCTGGAGATCCACTTTCAGCAGCCTTGGGCATGGCCTGCACTTCATCTGCCCCGAGCTGTGGGCAAACAGGGAAGCCTTTGGACCCCTCAGTCCATCCCTGAAGCAACTGGGATAACTGGCAGAGCCTAAGGAGCTTTAATTTTAATAATAAGTCATTAAAATAATGAGTCTGTATTTCAGAATCGTAATTATGAAATAAGAAGAATTTCTGAAAAAAAGAAGATCCAAATGGCTTATAAAATTATTATTATCATTATTGTTATTGTTAATAATAATAATAATAAATTAACATGGAAGGGGGTAATATTGCAAGGATGCAAGAGGTTAATTTTGTCTGCTGTTCAGACAGTTAATTTTGTTAAAAAATTAACAATTTTACTTCAGACAGTTAATTTTGTCTGCTGGGATCAGACAAAGGGAAGGAGAGCTGTGGAAAAGCAAGGGAGCCGGGGTTGTTAGACAGGGTTGCAGGCATCCTGCTGATGGGAAATGAAGCCTGAGCTGGGGAGAGGACCTGGGGACCACAAGGGCAGTGCCAGGGCTGCCTGGGCAGAGCCCTGCAGAGGTGAAGGCACCTGGCAGGGTGCTGAGGGCTGGCATTCCTTACACATTTTTCTGGGGAGGAAATAAAGCCCAGCAATCACCGTTAATTTTCAGCCTCAGCGTGATTACAGTACCTCGGTTTTCCAGCACCTAGCCATGAGAGAAAAGCTCTGTGTGAGTCAATTAATGGCAATGCCTCTCTCCTGGAGATGAAATGGTTCCTTCTTGCAGCGCCGCGGAGCCGCCGCTGTCCGCGGCCCTCGCTGGCTTTGTTGCAGATTTAAAGCAGCACTGCTCGAAGCTTCGCCTCCATAGCTGCGCTATGCTGTCCTCCTTTGTAATGAAAACGTCTCCTTTTTCATCATTTTTAATTTCAAAGCCTTCAGGGGTTGGCTTCCTCAAGGCTGCCTCTCAGTCTGTGAGGAACGGGGTGTGTGGCTCTGCCCTGCCTCGCCAGCCCAATGGCCAAGGCTAGTTGGCTTTCACCTTCCACTGCAATAGTTTATAGCTCTTGGCTGCTGTTTACCCAGCACCTTGTCTCACTTTAAAATGTATTTCTCCATGTGAAACATTTGTTCCTGAGCTGAAGCACTCGCTGTTAGTTTGGGGGAGGTTTGTTTACTGCAGTAACCAGCTTGCTCTGTATGTATTCCCATCCCTCTCCCTTGCTACAACCTACAAATCTCTTCAACTTACTCAGCTCAATACTGGAGATGGTTTTTGAAGTCTTCTTTAAAGTATAGTGAGTGCCCTTAAAATTTTTCCCAGCTTTGAAAGGTTCTACCTGTTCTAATGCAATTCCCAATTTTAAAGATAGGAAATAAATATCTTGGGGATGGTTGGCTTACATACAGCTCCTATCTCTTAAAACATTAATGGTCCATGCTGTTTGATTCTTTTTGAAAGTACTCAGTTCCTGCTTTGTTTATTTAAGTTCTTTTCTCTGTGCTGGGACTTGCCAAATGGAGTTGTGTCTCCCCCAAACCCCCACTGCCACCCTTTCATTCACAGAAATCAGTGAGATGTAAATATGGCTCATTTGGTTTTAGCACTGCCAACTTCTGTTTCAAAAATCAGACATAAGGTCCCTTGAATTTTGAAAAGAGTTTCAAAAACCTTTGTTGAAGAAATAAATTCTGAATCATTTTTGGTTTTGCTTTCTGCATCTTGTGGCTTTGAAGGTTCACACTTCTGAGCCTTCATGTACAATCATAAGAGATTGAAAGTTGCTTTACTGTTAAAAACTGCTGCATCCTCTGCAATCACACAGCTCCGAGAGGGAGCCACTGTAGGAAATGAGCCAAATCAAATACTGCAGCTTAACAAACTCCTAAGACTTGACAACAACAAATTCTGCTCCTGAAAATCGCCCCTTGGTTTGCCTCCAGCAGCTCTGAATGCTGGGAGAACCTGGGAACAGGATGGGGGCATCCACACTGTGGGACTGGGGATCACAGAAATCAAGTTTGAAGGTAGCAAAGAACCAGTTCCCTGAAGAGTGCCTGGCCCTGAAGGGGTTTATCAAAGCTCAGCTCTGCTTTGTGTTAGAGCTGGTCCTTCAGCCCTGGGGCTGATCTTGGGCTGGTTGAGCCTCCCAGCGACGCCCCTCTGGTTCACCCAGGGCTGTAAATCACTGGCCTTATCAGCTGGAGCTGTCTCCCCTCTGTTAGTGTCATTGTCCTGTCCTGTGGCAGGTACCCACAGTGGTTTGGCTGGATATGACTGATGTCTTCTCTAATTCATGTCATTTGTCAGGGAGAGAAGAGCTGGGGGAAGAGGGAGCTGCCCTCGGGCAGCACAGGGGGCTGGAGCCCGGGCACTGCTGCAGGCTGGGGAGAGCAGGGCTGGGACAGGTGCTGAGCTCTGAGGTGAGCACAGCAGCAAAAGCTCTGCTGGGCACAGACTGATGGCATAGCTTTGCTGTGGGTTCTCTTTCTGTCAGCTTCTTGTGCAGAAGGTGAGCGGGGGCTGAGCACCAGATGAAGATGATTCGGCCTGTCAGAAATATGCACTGGTTTTTTCCCTGCTCTTGGATATGTTGGTGCCATTACACAGAAGTCAGGAGACAAAGCTCGGAATGGCTGTGGCTGGTCATCTCTGCCCTGTGTCTGGGTGATGCTGACAAAATCCTGTCCAGGAAAACCTTGCTTTACATGCAGAGCAGCAGTGGCATCAGCAAGTGAGGGGGATCGAAAGCATGTGTGCAGAGCCTTGGCAGTCTGCAACAGAGGCGTGTGCAGGACTTCATTAATCAGACACGATTTTTGGGCAGCCAGGGCTGGCAGGCAGGTCACCTAACACCCCAAACTTCAGTTGGGACACCAGAATTCCCCTTTCTATTCTGCCTTTTAAGTCTTTTATCTTTCCAGTCTGCAAGATTTGAGATAGCAGCACAGGCTTTCTGCTTTCTTCCTTTTTTCTTCACCCATTATATATATATATATATATATATATATATGTATATACATTAAAGATATATATAACTTACAGAAAATGTATACATAAAATAATATTCAGTCTAAATACATGCAGACACACACGAAGCATGTTGCAGAGCCTGTGGGAAATACTGTCTGCAATGGAGTTGGCTAATTACAGCAGCTCTAATGGCAACTTTCCCCCACCCTTCCCAACAGCAACAGAGATCAAAACCTTTTTTGTTTAAAATATTTACTGTACAGCTTGCAAAGCTTTAATCAACGTAACATGACGTTTCCTTGCAGCAGCCGAGTAATAAATATGCAAT
Organism: Chloebia gouldiae; assembly: GCA_003676055.1. Classification (NCBI taxonomy): domain Eukaryota; kingdom Metazoa; phylum Chordata; class Aves; order Passeriformes; family Passeridae; genus Chloebia; species Chloebia gouldiae. Next base: position 13,957,952 of record QUSF01000018.1, on the reverse strand, counting down.
TAATAGGGAATTGAAATACCCCATTAGCTGTTTGCAGAGCCTCCACTTCCCACTGCACAAACGCTTTCAGAGCGTTTATTGCTCTGCCTGCAGTCAGCTGTGCTGCCCGAGCACAGAGAGCCAGGCAATGCCCCCTCCTCTGGCAGGGGCAAAGGGCTTTCAGAGCAGCTTTGGGACTTTTGGGGTGAGGATCACTCCTGCTCCTGCTCTGGCAGCCGCCACAAGCCTGGGCGGCCCAGGCGGGCTGGGAGCCGCAGATCCTCCCACAATTTTTGTCTCTCCCGCCTGGGAACTGAACTTTTGAGGCTGTTGGTTTTGCTTCAGTGACTCTGCACAGCTCACAGGGCCGGGCAGGCTTGTTCCTGTGGCAGTACTGGCCCAGTAAGGGCCGGCAGTGGGGAGCTCTGTACATCCCTGGAGCTGTGCTCACAGCAGGGCTGCTCCTGCACTGCTGTGCCCCTTTTGGGCAGCCTGGCACCTGCTGCATGGGCTGCAGCCCTGCTCTGAAGTGGCCCATTGGCCAAGTCAGCACGTGCTTTCTGCACTTTATGTGCTGCTTTTTGAAAATTTAGCTTCCCCCCATGGCTGAAGCACCATCCTGGCTCGGCCTTAGGAGACAGCACGAGGGTGGCTTGAAGCCCTCAGATAACAAAGTGGTAAAATGCACACAGCACGACCACTTCAGAGCATTCTTCAAAGTCTTGTCCCACACCTAAAGCCACAGTGGGTGAGAAGAGCCTGAACTGAAGCCACAGCCCTGGCAGCTTTGCCCAGCAGTCACCAAGCTCCTCACTGGGCAGCTGACCATGTGCCACCCCTCCAGCACTGCTCAGGATGGCACTGAGCGATGCCCAGGTGGGTGCCAGGGAGCTGGGGGAGCTGCTCTGTGACATCCAGAGCAGCAGGCAGATGCTGCTTCCCAGCAAAGCCTCCCCAGTGCACGGGGAGGAGGCGGCGCAGAGCCCTGTGCCTCCCAGCTAAGCATTAGTGAAGCTTTTTAATCTCTCACTGTGGGATTTCTTTTTGCTTCAGCATCGCACCATAAAGTATTTCAGACAAGGTGACATTTTCCATCTGCATGAAGTGCTTGCAAACAGTGTGAATTTAACTTTTATTGGCCTGATTTAGGGGTATGGAATTGTGCATAAGTCTTGGTCTCTCAACCTATAGCCTTGCACTTTAGGTGATGAATTAGTCAGTAAAATAAACAGGGCATTATCTAGCTGTATACACGTCTGCATCTTCCAAAGAAAATTAAACTGTGTTTGAATGTACAAAAGTAATGATGGTGAAATCCACTTGGCTATAAATTAACCAAAACTCAAAACTAAAGCAGAACTTTCTGAGAGCTTGGAAAAGCTCTTCTCCTGGAGCACAACGCTTTGCCTGTGGGAGGGCAGGGGGTGACCATGCTGAACAGCCTGTGCCACGCTGTCCCTCTGCGTGTCTGCGTGCTCAGCAGGGCTGAGCAGTGCACAGGTGAGGTGCTGCTCTTCCTGCAGCTCCCGTGCCATCCCCACATGCCCAGGGAAGGAGTGATCCATCAGTTACCATCTGCAGCCATCGACAAATGTTGATGTCTTAATGGCAAGCACCACACCTGCAGCTGGTGTGATGGAATACTGATAGAGACGTTAGTACCAGGCTGGCCATGGGGTTTTATATTTCATTTAACCCAGAACACAGCACAATGCAATGTATACATTTGTAACTGCTCCCTTGATGGTCTCTCTGGAGTATTATAAAGATTTATCATGTAGTGTTTGGTCAATACTAAATACCGTGAAATGTCAGCAGAGCAGTTCTTGGGACTGCTTGAGCAGTAAATAACAGAATCCTACAATATCCAAAAAGAAATGAGCAGGTGAGCAAGTAATCTTAGAGAAACAAAATGAAACAAGCCCAAGCCCTAACCTTTAGGAAAAAACAAAGCAGGAGGGATCTTATTATTAAGTCCCCTTGAGTTTTAATGCCATATATGAATATTTGTCATTTAGATGCATTAGTCTGGGAATGCTGCACCATGGATATTTGGGGCCACTCTCTCTTTCTACCCCCAGGAAATCCTGGCACCTCCTGCTCCATGACCCTGCGGCAGCAGCTGCAGTAGCAGTGAGCAGCACAAGCATCCTCTGCACCCTCCCCTCCAGAAACCTGCCTGAGCAACAGCAGCTGCTTCGTGGGAGGTGGGGGGGACACCCCTTCCCATTGCTGACAAATCGCTCCCCAGCTAATGGTGGGGACTGCTCTGAGAAAACCTTCCAGGATGTTTTTTTTACAGGTCACAAGTTGGCTACTGCTTAAAACATATGTTCCTCTTTCCCCGTCTCTGACTTGCAGAATAGCTGCTAACTAACCAAAAGACAACATGGTGAGCCAAGGCTATTAGTGAATAATAATGCCATTTGCAGGCAGCAAAGGCTGAAAGGCTTCCAGAGCAGTTAGCAGTCTGCAGGCATCTCCCAGAAATGCATGAGCAGAGCTCCTGTGCATCAGCCAAGGAGCAATTATTCTTGGAAAGCACGTCTGCCTCAGCTTTTAAATCTTTTCTAGTGTCTTGCATTAAAAAAAAAAAATTAAATGTGCTGAAAGAAAGCAGAGAAACTGGAGCAAGGGACTCTACAGGCTGTGAATGAACACGGCTGCAGGTGTGGGCACCTCCTGGCACCTCCAGCTCCGTGCTGGCTGCCCCATGGCAGCGAGAGCCAGTGGGGTGAATCCAGGCTGGGCAGCCTGGAGCCTGGCCTGGAGGAGGAGGAGGTGACCCCTCTCTGGCCCTTCCCAAGAGCAGAGATACAGGCAGCATGCAAAGCTCCCAAAAATTGCATTTTTTAGCTGCAATTACAATGAACTCCAGTCAAGCAGGCTTGTTTGTTGTTGGTTTTTTGGTTTTTGTTTTTTCCTTTTGGCTTTCTCGTGGTTTTCTTTTCCCCAAACATCTCATTTGTAGCAGAAGATTATATTCCTAATGGGGTCTTTCTGAGCGCAGTATTGTACACAGTTCTGCTCTTTAAAGAACTAGCATGGATCCTAACAACTCTCCAGGCAGGAAATCTGGTGGGAACTCTGCTTTCCTGCTTACTGATCTATCGCTGAATTCAGCGATCCCACGGAGCCCATCAGTGCAGTGCCTTGGTAGCAAGTAATGACACAGGGAGCCACCAAAGGACTGTTTTATGGTCCAAACTCATTAACTTCGGAGAATAATTCTTGTGCAACATTATTATATTTTTTGGCAAATCACCGAGATGTTTGCTAGTTTATGCCACATTTTTATTTAACCACTGTAGTGCTATCTTTTTCCCTTTTTATTACATTTTTCAGTTCCTGTATGAGACTTACTGTCAACATTTGTGTCTGTATGTTGGAACATCTTTTTTTTTTTTTTTTGGTTCACTTATTTTAATTATGCATTTTATTTTAAGTGCATTGTTTTATGACATCACTTGTTAATTGTTCAATTATCACTCTGTTCCTCTGCTGCTCTGCAGTGTGCAGTAGCCTTGAAGTGCTGTAGAGGCATGCCACAAACAGAGGAAGCAAAAAAAGGCTTAAAGACCCAAAGATGCATTGCAGACAGTTCTGTGCTATTTAATTACATGTTGTTTGACAAGTAAGTGGTAAGGAATGAGCTCCTTTGTCAGCGCTGTAGGGCTTTTGCAGTGTGCCACCAGGCTGTGGCCGGGCTGAGGCTTTGACCTGTGGGGTACCAGCTGTGGGGACATTGTGGGGACTGAGAGCCCCTCCTGGCACAGGGACACGGCTCTGGGGTGCCAGGTGAAGGTGCAGGTGATGAGGAGCTGCGTTCCCAGCCCTGCTGCCCTTGCCCAGCTCACCTGCTGCCACAAGCCCACCCTCCCCAAATCACCTCCACCTGACCCCCTGGCCAACTCTGTATGAGGAATTACAAGCCACAAGGGTTTGAGTAGTGTGGTATTTGAACTAACACTGGGTGGAAAAGTAGAAATTTGGGGTTTTTAGAATGGGGTTCAAGGGGACAAGATGGAGGGATTTGGGCGTGTCCTGACCTTCTTCTTCTTTATCTTGCTCTCCATGTGATGGTGACACTTTTCTATTGGTTTAAGGTACAGACATGCTGTCCAACATAAATTATAGATATTGGCACGTTATTGTAAACATAGTACAGGTAGGTTTTGGCATAAAATGTAAACACTGCCCTCAGGGCAGACAGAATGGCATGGCCAAGCTGCTGGACAGAGCTCAGCAGATCAGAGAAAGCGTGTTTTAGATAAGGGAAAATAAACGACCTTGAGAAGCTGATCCTACATATTCAGACTCCTTCTTTGGCTGCACAGGCTGGGAGAACGAGGACTTTTACACTCCTGGGGTCATCCCAACACCCAGACCCGGAGAGGTGTCCTCAGTGGCAGAGGAAGGGCTGGCCCTGGGCTGTGGCAGCAGCTCTGTCACAGAGCAGGCACAACTTTCCCAGGCATTTCCCCGGGGAAGGCTGTGAGAAGATCAGAGAAAAGAATGAGAAACAATTCTTATCTCCACTTGCTGCACCGGCTGTTGTGCACATGTGGGATGTGCCATGGATTTGTGTACCAAAGGTGATTTCTTAATTGCACACTGGATGGGGTTTCGATGGATTGACCAGTTGGGTCAGAGCTGTATGGGATTGGCTGTAGGGGTTACTGAGTGTGTCAATGAGTACAGTATAATATGGCATAGATGATATAATAAAGCAATTGATCAGCCTCCTGCAATCATGGGGACAGTGCTAATTATTACCCGGCTGGGGCCTGCAGCAGCGCTGGGCTGGTGCAGACCAAGGGGTGTGCAGGCTGGTTTTGGGACAGTCGGGTTCTGAGGAACTCCCACCCATTTTTGGGAGACTGAAGAGTCTGATGAGGCAGCACCCAGCTCCTCTCACACGCCCAGCCCAGAGCTGTGTGTGACACATCCTCCCACGAGCTGTGCACATCTTCTCTCATCATTTTATCGAACAAAGCCAAAGCAGCCTGAAGCTGGCTTTTAACACGAAACTCTTCATTAGATAGCTCACACAAAGCATGCCAGGTGCACCAGGGCATGTCCACGTACAGAACTTTTTCATTTGCAAACCCATACTGTTCACCAGTTTGGGAGGGATGTCTGAGTTGATGGCTTGTGTTTCTGTAAGGAATGCAACAGTTTGAGACCCATTTATAACAAAAGCCTGAAAGACAGCTGAAGATGCTGAGATTCCCCATATATTGCTGCAGTTTCTCACTTGTTTTACAGTAATTTGATGTTGCCTGAACACAGTAGTCGACCTTTTTTAAACTCCTGCTCGCAGGGTAGAACAGCAGGGATGATAAACCTTATGCTTTAGTTCAGAAATAGCACAGATCAGTGAGAGCAACCAGGGCTGCACCACGGGAGAGAGGGGTAGTGGCAGCACAAAGCTCTACTGACTGCTGAGGATGAATACATATACAAGAAAACCATATTGCCTGCCAGAGAAATTGCATGTTGGTCTAACAGGCTGCTTAGGCTTAGTTTGCTCTTGAACCCTGGTTCATGTCTGGTTTTACATCCTTTCTCTCCTCAAAGTGGGTCCACTTTAGAGCTCTGAATTACTCAGAGTCCTCAGAAGCTGAAATGGAGACTTTGATGAGCACCATGATGGTCCCGCTCCACCTGGAGCTGGCAGGGGCAGAGTCTCCATCAGCTGAACATGTGTTTAGGTTGCTGATCTTTGCTAAAGGCAAAGCTGGCATCTCACAATATCCTGAAAAACCTCTGAAGTCGTTAATTAAGGTGGAAAGGCAAACATAAAAAGTGCATGGAAGGAAAATCCCACTCTGGCCAATTGAAATTTTATTTGTGCCCTCAACTGAGGAACAAAACCAATTAAGAGTAGCAGTGACCTTGCATCCTGTGCAGCCTCGCTGTGCCTGGGCTGTGGAGGACCAGGTTTGTTCTTAGGGCAACACAGTTGGGGGAAAGGTAAACCACAGCCCAAAGAGCATGGAAAAAATGATCAGAGAAACTAGGCAGGATGGAAGCAGCACACAGAGTCATCTGGTGCTGGAAATCATCTGCCTGTGTGCACACAGAGGGAAGCAGCACACGAGAAATGGCTCTGAGCAGCCACGCTGGATGTTTATTGCACAGAGAGGACTGGGACAAATGAGAACATCTCCACGTTTTCAGCAGGCTGTGCACAACGTGTGTGACTCTCACAGTGACCACAGACCTCAGGAACAGTGGGTAAGTGCCTTCCTTTGAGAAAGCTGCATAATCTATTTCCAGAGCCGTGAAGCACAACCTCAGAGATCACAGGGATTTTGCCTGATTAAAGACCAGAATAAATTCAGAGGCCAGGTTGTCTGGCTGTTGTAGCAGCAAATGTGGGAAGAAGGGCCTTGGGCTATTTTCCTTGACACGGAAAAGTTACATGACAGAACATTTGATGTGTTGATTCTATTTTTTAAACACTGCCTAGCAGAGACATCAGAGCTGGCTGCAGCTCAGCCAGCGTCAGCTCTGCCCTGCACAGCCCAGCTCTCCTGCCTTGCAGGGCAGCAGCTGTGCTCCCACAGGGCAGCAGCGCCTTCCCTCAGGTGTTTTCCTCAGGTGTTTTCTTCAGGTGTTCCCCAGGTGCAGCACAAGTCAGTGGTGACCCCTGTGTCCCTGAGGAGCCGTTCAGAGGAGCAGAGCCAGCCCTTGGCACAGCGTGCTGCTGGAGCAGTGCTGCTCTCTCTGTGCTGCCACCAAGCCAAGCTGCTCTCAGCTGGCTGCAGCCACCATGGGGGACAGTCCTGCAGGGTCCATGGCCCCAGGTGACCCCAGGACCTCGGTGGTGTGTTCCAGAGGAAGCACTGCACCCCCTCTGCTTGGCCTGGAGATGGGAATGGGAACTCTGGGACCACCAGTGCCTCACTGCTGAGCCCCTGTGGGGAGTGGGGAGCACCTCGACAGACAGACAGACAGACAGACAGGTTCCACGGCAGCATCACTGCCTCTGGGCTCGCTGTCGTGGCTGACACCTCGTGAGGGAAGTTTTCATGCTGGGGAACCTTGCTGAGGCCTTCCCACATGTCTCATGTGTGAGAGGAGATTTTCTGGGGGAGGAGGTTCTGTGGAGCCTTGATGTGGCATTTGGCTGGTGGGATCTCTTTTGCTGCTGCTGGTGTGTGACTAGGACAAAAGCAAACCTGTCTGTCAGGTCCTGAGAAGAAATATGCTCAGAAAAAAAACCAAAACAAACCAAAAAACATGAAACTGTACTTTCTGCTTTGTTGTTGGTTTTGAAAATAGTTTTAAAAGCAAAAGCAATCCTAAACCTTCAAGGCTGAATCTTTGATTTTGTCAGATTTTCTTTTCAGCACCAGCACTTGAGAGCTTCTGGACAGACCTTTAAAATTGCACCAAAGGGTAGTGCAGAGACAGCTGAGACTTCTCCAGCTGGAAGCATTCTCCAACCCTCACTTCCTGACAGAGGCAACGGGAGATGGAGATGGCAGATGGTAGGTGGCATTTGTTTATCAAAACAAGAACTGTGGCTTCTCTTGGGCTGCTGGAAAAGCTATACAGCTGAAGTGAGAAGTTGTCTGTGTGCACTTATCAGCTATTTCCTCTGAACTAGAAAACTGCTCCTGTTTGGTGCAACTTGCAGAAAAAGTGAATTCAGCTGAGGAGAACCAATAGGAAGGGCCTCATCTTGTGCTGGGTTTGAAGGGCTGCCACACCTCTTACCATCACCAAGAAGCCCAGAGTTTTGACTCCAGAAACAATCACTGGGGGTTGGAAGGGCATCCATGTCAGGAGGTAACACCAGCCCCACTGAGAACCTAAGTTCCAGATTCCAAATTCCAGATCACAGTTTTCAGTGTGCTTTCCTTGTGCTCAGGTCTGCAGCATCCAGAAAGTGATGTCAGATTCTGTCTTGAATATCTAAAATAGTCAGACTATTTGACTAGAGAGGCTGCAGACCTCTTGGGTTGGATTTTTTCCCCACACATGAATATTGTCAAACTCTCTAAGAATACTCAGGTTTTCAAACCTTTCACCATCCCTGTTTTGTCCTAGAAAGAAAAATTAATCCAATTTACTCCATGTATGCTCCAAACTCCCAAATAACCAGGGTAGCCACAGCAGAAAGATGAAGTGCTCCTGATGCAGCACAGCTGTAGCATCCTCATGGGAGGTACCTGAAAACTGGATGTAAATGCCTCTCCCAGGGAATAGTGAGAATTAGCAGGGGCTTCCCTTGGAGCTGTGCAGTCTTTGGCTGCTTTCCTCAGGGGAAAACACTGAGGTGGTTGGGCAAGAAGCAAAGTGCTGTGTGCACCAAGGCAGATGTGCATCCAAACAGATGTGGTCATTCTGCCACTGGGGCAAAGCCAGACCAGCTTTAGAATGAGAATGGAGATAAATTGGAATTAAAAAAAGGTATGGGAGGAGAACTGGAACCCTAATGTTGCTTTTTCTTTCAAACTGATCTGTACACATGTCACACAGTTGGATGTATGAATAGTAAATTATTCTATTCATTTCTTACTCTTGATGAACAGTAAATTAGTCTAATAACATTTACTGTTCAATTCATTGATTGTCAGAGGGAGATTACAGGCAAATAGCTTTTAAGTCTTTCCAGCTGCAAACATTAGAGTTGTCTAAAGTTATGATTTTTGACTGCAATTAGCTGCAGCTCTGCAGCATCCCCAGCTCTGCTCCCTCAGCACAGGCCCCTGCCCAGCTGTGCTCTGTGGCAGCAGGGATGCCAAAGATCACCTCAGCCAGGTGAACTCTTGAGGGAGCAGGTAACAAAAATTCGCGTTTTTAACACTCATTTACCCAAATGGCACGAACAGTTGGGCAGTGGAGAACAGTCCAGAGAGCTGCGAGGCTGGGGGTGCAGGGGTGTGTTTGGGGTGGGTGTGAGCAGCCAGGCTCTGCCATGGCTCTCCCTGTCTGCAGGGGATGAAGGCTCACATTCCCCTGAGGGCTCCCTGGAGCTGCAGCACTGACTCCAGTGCAATACAAGTGCTTGAGCAGGGAGAACAAAGCCCATAAAGCAGCAGAGGAGTCAGAGGGATGCCTGCCTTGGGCTCCTCTTTGTCATCCTGCTGCCCCTGGCCCGGCTCTGTGCTCTCAGCCCTGTCTGGGTGAAGGTGCTGCTGGCCATTTAACAGACACGGAATTACTTGTAGCCAGGAGAAACCATAAACAGCAGAATCATTTCAAACCCTGCCACAGCTTGGAGGTGTTTATTACCTTTATCTACACCCTGCCCCCCTTTTCTTTCACAAGACTACAGAAGTAAATAAAAGTGGCCTCCTCTTGCTATGCTAGTCAGGCTTTGTCTCTGTCCCAGACGTGCTCGCTGCCAGCTGCGCCGGGCTGAGGGATTTGGGGAATTCATCCCTGCTGAATCACAGAGCCCAAGGATGCTTTGGATCACCTTAAAGACCACCTTCTCCAAGCCCCTGCCATGGGTGGGTATTGTAAAAGCGACCCCCAGTGCCTGGGTAGAATGAGCTCTGAACTCCAATGATTTCAGAAGGCTAATTAATTACTTTATTATACTATATTATACTATAAGTATACTACACTAACAAGAACTATCACTAACTCATGACTCTCTCTCCTCAAGAGTCGACACAGCTGGATTCAATTGGCCCATGAATCCAAAGAACCATCACCAGAATCCAACCAAGCAATCACCTGGGTAAACAATGTCCATACCACATTCCACATGGGACAAACACAGGTGCAGGTAAGAACTATTTTCTCTAAGAATTGTTTTCTCTTGCTCTCTCTGTGCTTCTCCAGGAAAAATGCCAAGAGAGAGAATTATGTCTCTCTGTTCAGAGAATGTGAATGCCACAGGTGGGGACACTTCAACTTGACCAGGCTGTTCAAAGCTTCATCCAGCCTGGCCTTGGGCACTTCCAGGGGCTGGGCATTCACAGCTTCTCTGGGCACCCTGTGCCAGAGCCTCGCCACCCCCACAGGGAAGAATTTCTGCCTAATATCTAATCTAAACCCCCACTTTCAGTTTAAAGAGGGTTACCCCTTGTATGACCCCGAAGTGGGGTGATTCCCCTTGTCCTGTCACACCAACTCCTTGCAAAGGGTCCCTCTCCAGCTGCCTTGTAGCCCCTCCAGGTGCTGGCAGGGGGCTCAGGTGTCTCTGAGGGACCAGCCTGGGTACCAGCACGGCTGCTGTGGCTGGAGATGCACGAGGAGCTGCTGGGGAAGCTCAGGTGAGGCTCCTGGCACAGCAGCCCTGGCTCTGGGCACTGCAGGCTGGCACGGGCAGCGATGGGTGGACGAGCCGTGGGCTGGTTCAGCTGAGGAGATGCAGCTTCTGCTTTCTGAGCAGGTGGGCTGAAAGCAGCAACAAACCAGCACTCACCGTATTCCAGGGAAATTGGTTTTCATCAGGAAATAGGAAATCTGTTAAAACTCGCTGTGTGATTTTCGGTGGAATTTCCAGTGGGAAATCTGAGCGGTTTTGCTCACTGGAGCACGCTGGGGTTTGCTCTGTATTTGGCTGAGCTCACCTGGGCTGGGGGCAGTTTTGGCAGAGCTCGGCTGGGGCTGGGGCTGGCTCACAGCCAGGGCTGGGAGGGGAGCTCGGGAGGCAGGAGCTGAGCGGGACCTCGGCTCCAGCAAAGGCAAACAATTCCTCAGCTGCAGACAGGGATTAATGTCACAGCAAGATCTTATTAAAGACAAGGCTTCTAATTTAAATTTCTCCGGGTGTTTGCTCATTTCTTTTTTTTTTGCTTCCTCTCCTTCCCGGGGAGCGACCCACAGTAATGAAAAATGTCAGAACTTGGGGGAACTGGAGTTGTGACTGCTTGAGTGGGGTTCATTTTCAAAGCTTTACTGTTCATGCCTTTCTTATCCTAAGGTTTTCAAATAGAAATATACACACACCTTAACAACAAAAGGCTATGATGACTGCGTTGTCACCAGATAAAACCGTACTAAAAATAAATAAATGCTGCAGTTTAGCATGATTCAGTAGGCAGGGTCCTTATTATTCTTCCACCATTCAAAGGAAGATTCAGCTTCAGCACAGAACACTCCATCTCTGTAGCATCCCTCGCTGGACTGGGGCTTCCTCCAGAGTTTCTCTCTGCTCACGAATGCAGAGGGTTAAGGGTAACCACGGGTGAGTGTTGTGGTCACTGATGCATGTTTTTAAGTGGCAGGACACAGTGAAGAATCTTGGTTTAAGTGTAATAAAAGTGAGGTCCCGATTTGTTAATGAGGAGCATTGTCTGCTGCAGACACTAATTTCACTACAGGGTGCAGTCTTCAAACTTTTCATTCTAATTAGAATGCATTTCCATATTCTTTATCAATTTCTCCCCTTATTGAAATCTTCTCAAATGACCTTTTTTTCCTTCACTTATGACTCATCCCAAGATTTTTATTTTTCCCAAAACAATCATTCAGATGCAACTGCATTTTTCCAGTAAACACGTTGAAAAACAAATGACCTTGCCAGCTCATGCCTACACAGTGGGAGAAGGGCATTAGCAGTGCAGAGGCAGCTACTAATAATACATGGGAAAATTAAGTATGGGAGAAGACTGTCTTCTTCTAATTCCTCGAGCATTTAATTTCCAAATGCCCTGCAGTAGAATGTGTCTCGAGCAGGAGTTTAATGGCTACCAAAGAGTTCCAGCAGTGGGAAAACAAGTCCTGACAGAACAAGGGGTATTTTATGCACATAGGAAAATAGGTTATCTGCTAAGGAGGCTTTTTTTATTATTATTTATTTCCTTCAGTCCTCCACAGCTGTGTCCAGTTCCAATTTTTCTAATAAAGTAAATTATTAACTCAAGTTGATGAATTGGTTGGTGTTGGTAATAGGCTTTCAACATGATTAGTGATATATACTCATTACCCAAATTAAAAAGCCATATTAAAAATAAGGAGAGGAAATGTAGCAGCATTATCAAAGTAATAATTTCTATTTAGTGCATATCTTTCCTGAACTTTGGCAAATGTTGAATTATGCAAGACAAACACTAATCTGAAAACATTCTAATTAATGATGGTATTTCCTTGCTATCAAATTAAGCCCAACACATTCACAGTGCATCTGACTTAAATGTTATCACAAATTCTTCCCACTTTGAGGACGATTGTTGATGTGTTTGAAAATATTGTACCTATACACAAGTTACCAGGTTTGAGCTATGATTCTTCCCTTGCCTTAGGAAAATTATTAATGAGAAAGACCTGTATAACTCAAAGTTCACCCAAAATAATAATAACAGTAATAATGGTAATAATGATAATAATGGTAATATAGTAATAATAATGGTAGTAGTGATAATAATGAATTATAATAAAAGTAATTTTATAAATGATTGGTTTTATTAATTATTATTAATAAAAAATCCCCAGAGATGAGTCTCTTGACATCAATTAATCACAGTGTTTGTAATCCAGGGTTTGCCACACTTTTCACCAACTAACAGTATGAAACAGTTGGTTTCCCTTTAAAGATGCTTTATAGATGAAAACATATTTACAAAACTTCTTTCAGAATAAAAACAATAATCAGGCAGGTAATTAAGCACAATGTAAGTGCTGAGCTTTTGAGTTAAAGACCTGTCCAGGCTGCACCATCATTTTTACTTTGTTATTACATGCAGAAAGCTAATAAAAATATAATTTGAAAAAAAAATTACATTAGTGATTTGCCAGAATGAATGTAGATGTCAAAAATGCTAATGCAGAGAAGCTGTCAGGAGTTTAAATAGATTTTTCACTGACTTGCCGTTCTTAATTATAGCTCAGCACCCTGTACAGGTTAAAAAAATGCTGGGTTCCTTCGAAACAAACTATGAGCTCCTTACCACCTCATCAAATTCTCCTTCTCTTTCTTTCAAATGGATCAATCAGATGCCAACACATAACATTTTTCACTTACATCTTTTCTTAAGCTTCCTTATCCACCGCAATTATATTTTTACCCAAACCTATCCTGAAGGGGATAGAAGAGATTTCATGGAAGAAGCATAATTGGCAATTGAGCTTGCTCTTTTCGTGGGCTTCTTTCATGAGAAAAGATAACGTTCTGTGTGGTAGAAATTCAGCACTTAAATTAGGGGGTATGCTGGCTACTTAGTTAAATAATCTAGAATAATCAGGTCAGGAGGGAATAGCACATAGCTTTCGCTTAATGTTTTGTATTAATTTTTCAGATAATGTAATTCCACGTACTAACCAAGCATTCAAGAGTGCATCAAAAAAGCGCCTCGAAGTGGAGGATTGACAAGCTGCTAATCCAATCCTCTGCCAGTCACAGGGTGCCATGTAAAAGGGATCCTTTGTTCTTCAGGAGCCGACTGAGTTCCATTAGTATCCATATTCAGAGCCCTGGGCACAACATTAATGCTAATACCGTTGTTACGGAGATGGAAAGCCGTTAGGAATGAACAATAATCAGCTCACGATATCGCTGGACATATTCATGTGTACCGGGGTGAGATCCGATAGCTCTAAACCTTTCTGAGGAGAGAACGAAAATCCAATTAACATCTTCCGTGTAAACCTCCCCGGCTGCTTTCACTGGAGATGACCTTGGGCAGCTGTGTTGCAGTTTTGCCAAACCCTCAATGACGTCTTTAATTCGCTGGTGTTGTCGGGCTCTGCCCAAACGGAGGGCCTGGCTCTGCAGCCCACCTGTCCCGCTGGGGAAGACTTGCTCCCAGGAGTTCCCTCGGCTCACCGCGCTCCGAGCTGAGCTGTGGCACAGACGGATTTCGGGACTCACGCATCCTTGGGCGTGTCCGAGGCAGCCGGTGAGAAATCTCCTTTGCTCTCCCTCTCCCACCTCCTGCCCAAGTCCCAGCTCTTGGGTCACAGCATGGTTTAGGCCGGAGGGGACCTCAAAGATCAGCTAGCTCCAACCCCAGCCGTGGGCAGGGATGGAACCTGGCGTGGCTTTCCTGGCAAAGGTGGCTGGTGAGCCCTGGCCCGTGGCCAGTCACGTCGTGCTGATGAAGGATGTGGGGAGAGCAGGAGGTGCTCCACGTGCCCTCAGCAGGGCTCTGCTCCAGGCAGACCTTGCAGCCCAGCTCCCTGGACCCAAGGGTAGCCCAGCCTGTGCTGACAGGAAAATCTGCTCCTTTAGCAAAAAGGCTCCTAGCAATCGGTTTGAATCAAACCTAGAAAAACTCTTAATTATACACAAAATTTAGCCTGATGGGACAAAAATAAGAAGTATTTTAATCTGGGGCAGGATAGGAATTTGCCTGCATTCATTGCCCAAGGTTGGGTGAGGAGGCAACTGCTGTAGAAGAACTCACAAATAATTTATTTGTTTATTATTTTGTTTCCACAGCCTGCTCTCCACATCTCTGCTCCTCTGACAAGCAGCCTGCAATGAGACTGGCAGATATTGCATGACAGTGAACCTCCTCCTGGTAACCTCATGGCTCAAGGCTTCCATGGGCACATCATCCACCAGGTCTGGTGCTAATCACCACCAGCAGGATCCCGAAGGGAGTGAGATCTTGATGGAAAGAAGTGTGTTCATTCCCAGGCAGCATGGACAGCTGCTGGACATAAAGCTTTTCCTTCTCTTGGCTGTACAATCCACAGGGACAGAGGTAAAAGACTTGTTACTGGCTGTGCTAATGCCACGGAGATGTTCAACATGAATTGTAAGTTGTCTTCAACCTGAATCTTTGCTGCAGCTGCTGTCAACACCACAAATGAAGATCCCAAAATATAAAGCATTTTGAACTCTTTCTTTTCATTTCCTTTCCATTATACCAGGATGATACTGCCTTATCTCAAAGACACACTTGCATACTTGCACTCTATAATGGAGAAACAGCACTACATACAGGTCCCTAAAAGTAAACACTGAACTCCGTAAATGTTGCATATAATTAAGATGATTCTTCTGGATTTATTATTTTTTCCCCCAAAGCTGTTACTGCTTGATATGGCTGTCATCTGTGTCACCTCTGTGGTAAGATTTTCTGTGTTAGAAAGGGAAAATCAGAACAGCAAGCTAGTAACTTGTTAGAACAGGGAGATTTAAGGAAGAAAAGAATGAAGCAGAGCTGCTGACAGCACCGTGGTGCCTGTACCTCCTCCTTAAGTGGAGCAGGTCAGGATGACCCTTTGTTTTAGAGGGTCTCTTTTGGGAAGAACCAGCACAAACCTCACACCTGATGGACACAAACATCCTTCACACTGCAAAGAAAACCTTCCCTGTAAATATCCCCAGCCCAGGACCAACAAATCAAATCAAATTCAGTCTCAGCTTTATAATTCTGATTTAATTTCCTAGTATATTAATTTTCACCATTTGATTTCACTGATCTGTTGAGTCCATTCCAGTTGTGGCCTTTATTTGATTGCTTAATTGGCTTAGCAAAGCCTGGCTGCATCAGCTCTGCAACGGGCTGGCTTGGTTTCTGTGCGTGCCTGCTTGTTCTTCCTCATAAAGATCCATAAAACATAAACAGAACTTATTTTACATTAGATGGTGGACAAGCCTGGAAATCCCAGGGCAAAGATAATCTCAGTTTTATGGAGGGCAGCCTCTAGATTGGTTTGGCTTGCCTGGTGCAGCTCTGGCACTGCCTGGACGTTGGCAGGTGCCCTTCAGCAGCAGTGCCCGGTTTGAGGGCAGTGTCCAGGCACAGCCTGGCTGGGGAGGAGCTCTCGTGTGTGGGGCTGCTCCGCTGGCAGGAGCACAGCCAGGAGCAGCGGGTGGCAATCCCTTCTGCAGGGACAGTGACACCTCCACCCACAGTGGCAGCGCTTCCCTGCCACCGGCACCGCCGGGCTGTCAGGGCCAGCTGTGAGACCCCAGCAGTGGCAGCGTCCTTGTCCCCCTCACCCGGCAGCTGCAAGAGAGCTCTGGAACTCCTGAAGTCTGGTTTTCAAGGTTGTTTATTTCTCCTTATCTATATTTTCTCTCTGACCTGCTGAGGTCTGGTACAGAAGCCATGGCAGTCTGGGTGCCCTCTGGGCAGTGTTTACCTTTTAGATCAAAAATTATACAGTCTGTTTATAACAATGCACCAATATCTAACATCTATGTTAGGCAATGTGTCCTTGTCCTAAACCAATAGAAAAGTGTCACCATCACACCAAGACGTGGAGGACAAGAAGAAGGAAGAAAAGGCCAGGACACGCACAGATTCCTCCATCTGGTACCCCTGAATTACATTCTAAAAAACCACAAAATTCTACTTTTCCACCCTATGTCAATTCACCTATCTCACCACTCAAACCCTTTGGCTTGTAATTCCTCATACAAAGTTGGCAGTTTTTTCCATGGGCTAAAATGGAAGCCACAGGTGTTTTTGACTTTGTGCCAAGGTCTCCGAGCCCCTGCCAGGGTCTGGAGCCAGCCAGGGCAGCCAGGGGGATGTGCTGGACTCTGACACTGGGGTTTCCAGCATGCTGATGCAATGCACTGGCATTTCTGAGTTTGCTTCATTTGCATTTAAACAATCAAGTGTTTTAATTAAAATGCATAAATGAATCATCCGCTAAGAAGCCCTATCTCCCATGTTATTTATTTTTTATATTAAACTTTCAATTTGATGGATAAGCACTGCCATTGGTCATTTCTGCTGAAATGATCCCATCAGCAGTGAAATATTTGACAAATCTGATGTTAAATTTTTCATCTCTAGCTTTCAGCACTTGTGGTCCATTGAGATAAATAGTACAGCTCACACTTTTGATCTATTCTTTGAAGCTCTCTGGGACCAGCTCTCTGTTAAAGAGGGAGAGGCACAGGTCAAGGGATGTTTTGAGATGCAAACAGTGCTCTCCTGATGGCTCTCAGGCATGGCCCAGCACATCCACAGTGGCAAAAGTGTCCTCTCCTCCTTCAGTGTGTTCCATCCGTGACAACTCTCTCCTCTTTCTCTGTAGTGACAGAATTTGGGGGTTTGGCACTCACCTGTTGATAAAACAGGAAGGAATGTGGACTTCCTCCTACGTGAAACCCATATTCTTTATGCTTTTACTTTTAAAATTATTATTTTTACCCTGTAACAGTGGTATCTGCAGTCATCACAGGAGATCCTCCTCCTTCTGGAACACACTACTTTGCAGTATGGCATTGCACATTTAACTCCAAGGAATGCAATTTGTCCTAAGAACTGCATCCTACAGAGAATAAAGCAGAAAACACACTCTGCTGGTAGCTTCTCTCAAAGGATTACTGTAAAACTAAGCTAATAACAATGCAACATTCCTTCAAAAACTGAAATCTTGCTCACATGCTAAGAAGCTGTAAGAGTAACAGCATCATCTGGTGGCTTCTGCCACAAAGAATGGATTAATTGATTTTTTTGTTCTACTTTCATTTAAATTCCTCATCTCTCAGGTGAGGCCAGGTCCTGAAGGAATGTGTGAGAGGAGAAACAGACGGAAAATGATAAAAATGAGAGAAGGCAATAATGAAATCCTCAGCTATACTGAAACATTAAACTGCATGTGATATCTCAGATCTTTTTAAAAAGACTTTTTAAAGAATATTGAAAAACACCATCCTCATTGAAGTCAAGCTTCATTTACAGCAATGCCAGATGGGTTGGGATTTTCGAAGCATACATTAAGAGCAGGAACAATGCTGCTAAAGGCCTTGAACCTTAGATAAGGATTGGTGTAAACCTCCACGAAATCTTAAAGACAATTCCTTTCCATCATTTCTTTTGCTAGTGCCAAATCAAATCCTTCCAACTCCTCCTTCACCTTCCTTTCAGAATTCTTACTGATCTTAACACTCGGAGAGGAGGTGTGTAAAAACGAGATGAACGTGCATTAGTTTGCAGAAGGGTTTTCCCTGTGCAGGAGTGCCTGGTGGTTATGAGGGTGAAACAAGCTAATCCCCAAAGCTCCCAGCTGTGGTTAGTGCAGTCCCAGAGGCTGAAGCAGCCTGCCTGAGCTGTAAACCTCCCCAGCCTGAACGGGCTGGAGCATTCCCAGAAATGCCCAAGGTCCCCATAAGGAGTTCCCCACAATCCAGATGAAGCACAAGGGCCATGCTAGCCCAGAGAACCCAAAGAGTTCAGGATTAGTTGTTGCAAAAGTTTATTAACAAGGCAGTAACATGAAAATGATTCCTTCTGGCTTTATTGGTGCGCAGTGTCTGTTTTACATTCATATAGTTTCTGTCCTATCCTTGGCAGTTGTCTTCTTTGTTGTATTCTTACAAAGAGAGAAATATCAAAACATTAATTTAAGCTGTCACAATGCAAAGGGCTGACAGTCATATAAAAAATTATCATTGTGGCAGAGAATGGAGACAAGTTAGTGAAGGAAAATTAAAGTGACTAGCTAAACAGAACCAAACTTCTTGAAAAATCCAGGATATTGCCATGACAATTCAAATAGCTCCAACTTTTTCTTTTTGTGTTTTTCAGCTCTTTCCTACACAGACTATTATCAATCTGATGGGGAAAAGAAAGAAAAAGAAATCACTTCATATGAACTCTAGTTTTAGTGAAATATGTATTTCAAAAGAGAAGATTCATCCTGTACCAGTTTCTGAATAAGATAAATTGCAACTAACATCAATCTTTGCAATTTTCCATAATTGTAGAAGTCAGACTGACCAAGATTACAGCCTGTCTAATCCTTCTTGCCAATGCATACAATATAGAAATATTTCTTTGTCCTATCCAGGTCTCTTATGGAAAACAAAAATTATTCCTTTTTACCAAATGGTAAGATTCCTGCAGGTGGTGGCTCGGTGAATCAAATTGCCCAAGATTAATTTTAATTAGTTTACAAATAAGAAGAGACTGGTTAAAGGAAGAAAATAACCACTTTTGTGTTCTGCTGTTCAGCTGTAGCTCTTGGGACACTTTACTCTGTCTCTGGAGCCAGCAGGAGCATGAGAGCCTCAAGGTGCACATCCAAGCCCAGCAAGCCAGACCCCTGCACTCTAACTTGCTTTCTCTGGGAAAGAAAATCAATGGAATCTTTTCCATAGGACAACTTTTCAGCTGGGAGAACAACTCTTACCCTGTGCTCTGGGCTCTCACCATAAGCTGCCCTCCTCAGAAGAGGAGGATGGTAAGAATTGAATGCAAAGAGTTGGAGAACCATCCCAAATTCCACACAATGTCCGCTGCCTCCAGCGATGCGGTGTGGATCGAGGCACTCAGCAGTGCAGGGGCCAGCAGATCAGATTACTAATGAAGCAGGAGTCCACAAGATTGCTTTATACAGCCTAAATTCATAATTAATTCCCATACGCACAAGCAATCACGGAGTTTGCTCAGCTGGCACATCAAAACCTGAGCAGAACACCAAAGGCTGAGCAAATCGCTCTTCCCAAGGTGGATGGATGAGAGGCTTACATGACTAATGCCAGCAGGACAGAGGCACGGAGCTCCCTGTGGCTGTAAGGACATAAGATCCTTTCCACTTGCTCATCATCCTTACCTGTCCTGAAGCGCTGTAATCCTGGAATTAGGCAGGCAGGCTGTCTGGGGCTGCTGTGGGCACTTGCAGCAGCGGCAGCCACTCAGTTCAGCCAGCGCCAAGCCCAAGGTGCCAGCACTGCCTGCCAGAGCAGCCTGGCCAAGGCCTGCTGTGTCCTGCAGGGCTGGACCTTCTGCACGCTGAAAGCCCACCTAAAGAACTGCAAAAAAACCCCAACAAACTAGGGAAGGACTGCAATCGCTATAATTCTCCAGATAAATCAGATGTACATTATGAATTGGGAAAGCAGACAAGAAAACACTTAGAAATGTAATAAATGTGAATAGCTGCAGTTACACAAAATGTAGCTGCATACCTCTAATTGTATCAATTATTTTCATGATTGTGATCTCAAAGATGTTAAGTTCTGCTAAGAAGATGTATTTGCAAGTTACTTTGATTACTGTGAATAGTGGGAATGTATTTAAAAGCTTCTGCATATTCACTTTGGCCCTCTGATCCCCCTTTGCAGCATCCTGAATCAGCTGGCAGAACATTAGGCACTTCAGATACTTCTACTTGAAGCATTCAGACAATCCTGGAATTATTTGGGCTACTCAAATGGAGAGCCTTTGTCCAAGCTGTCTTTTCACTGATCCCAGGGTTCTTATGACTGATTTTGCTTTTCACATTTTTCTCTCTCTTTCATTTTTTAATCAGATATGTTTTACTGGGAGGAAGAATTTGACCATTTTCTATTGTATTCTAAGAAATAAGCCTACTACACCAAGCATTCAAGGTAATTTCATTTCTGCAATAGAAAGTATAATTGAAGAACCATATTTTCAATGTAAGATACTGTCTAAAACTAGGCCCTAGCATGAACCCTGGTCAACTATATACAATCCTCTTTAATATAGCCTTTGATAGCATTCATTTAACACTCTAGTGCAAAGCCTTCAAAAGGGCATTGAATGAAATTAAGTTTCCAAAAGAACCGTAATAGTATCAGAAGTGTCTTTCTCTGAATTAATGACAATCTTAAAATCTCCACTGCTTTGAAACAGCACATTAATCCACAATGGAAATGTTTACATAGCATTTAAAACTACCAACAGGATTAGCAAAGACCTTTCCAAGGAGAAGATATATTCAGTTTGATTTTAAGAATGAAAGGAAAGTAGGAGGGCTAAAATTAGACTGGGGGAATCCTATGGAAAATGTATTTGGCCTTGGTCTTCAGCTAACCTGTGTAGAGCCAGCCCAGTTCCCTGATGAAATGTGTGCTGCTTTCCCCCAGGAAAGGCTCTGGCCTTTACAGTGCACAGAGATTCTGGATCCAGAAAGCAGCAAGCAAAAAGTTCTGCAGGTCAGGGAACAAAAGGCTGCCAAAAGAGAAGTGACCTGACTGGATATCCATGAGGACCCTGGTCCCAGCTGGAGAGCTTATTTCTCCTGGGGACTTTGATGCCTTCCATATTTCCCAGACTCTGTTCTGCATTGGCGAATAACTCTGAACTTCATATAAATAAAAGTGTTTTATCAAGTTCTGCTCGTGGCTCAGGCACACAGAACAATCCTTTTCCAGCCCAGAACCAGCTCAGGCACACTGAACAATCCTTTTCCAGACCAGAACCAGCTCAGGCACACTGAACAATCCTTGTCCAGCCCAGAACCAGCTCAGGCACACAGAACAATCCTTTTCGAGACCAGAACCAAGGGCACTGCTGCAGCTTCAGCCCCAAAAAGTGCAAAGAACAGGGAATGGAGGAGAGCAACCTGGGAGGGTGGGACTGCAGCACCTGGAGCTGGAATTGGACAGTGAACCCCAATATGGAAATGGACCAGAACTTAAAAAAGTGTGAAAACTCATGTCTTGTTGTCTATCTGGGGTGCAGCCACAGCCAGGCTCTTGTGCTGCCCGAGGTGCGTCCTTGAAGACCTTTTAATAAATCCCTGCTTTATTCTTTAACTCTGTGCAGCCTCTCTCCAGGCAGCCTCTTTAGGCATCACCTTCACCAGGTTCTTACTCCTCATTCACGTTCTCTTCTGGGCTGAGCAGAGCAGCAGCACCAGACCTGCCCTCCCGTCCCTCTCAGAGAGGGACAAAGGCAGCCTGGAGTGGAGGTGAGCCTCGGGAACAACATCATCCACAAATTATCTGTCTGAAGGGTGTGCCTTCAGAAGGCTCGTCCTCACACAACACAAACCATTTCCAATTGTTTTGGGAGCAAAGAGCAAACCCCTGTGAAGCCTTAAAACCTGTTCTTAGCAGACTTTTTGATCGCTCCAGGGTGTATATGCCCACATGTATGTACTTCTGCAGCAAAAAAAGGCAGCAAAAGTGATTAAACACATGAGGAAAGAGGCTTCCATCTAAAAAGTGATTAAAAAGACTTGCATTGCTTAGTTTACAAAACACAAGAGTAAAAGATGATATAACAGAAGCAGAGAGAAGGGACTATTTATTCTGTTTACTCTGAAGCACAAATATGCATGGAAAGGTGAAGGAAAAAAGCTGAAAACATTCGTGCAGTGTATAATCAACCCTGCAACTCATTGCTGCGGGATATTAGGCAAATTTTTCAGAAATACTTCTAAACGTGTTTGATGTGACAAATAATAAGCCTCAGCTCCTGAGGTGAAGGAAAAGCAAAAACAAACCATCTCCCCAAACTGGAAGGACACTTAGTCCCTGTCCTTGTGCTAGAGATGGAACTCTTGTCTCCAGAGGGATGGCATTATTTATTTATCAAGTGCGCGATATGGAAGCGCTCGTTTCCTTCAAGCAGGAGGTTCTGTGGCAGGCAATTAAAAGGGTCAGCAAAGGCAGCTGTGTGAAGCCACTGCCTCCAGATTTCTCCCTGGATACATGAACTTAGGAATGGTGAAGTGGCTCGGGTTTAGTGATTTGTTCTCAGCTGGTTATTCTCCCCAAAGGCTGTTTCCAACATCTGGGTAACAGTCAAGGCTGAGAAGGAAAATGGAATCGGCTACATTCATGTCCTTGGAAAATTCTTGTTTCTACACACTCACAGACGCCAAGCAAACATTTTCTCTGCGGATCCCACCTATTTTGGGTACACAAGGGAAACTGTTGTATCTCCAAGATTACTCCAAGTTAGCAGTGAGTGGAAGTGGAATTTCAGGGGTCCCCTGTCATGGGAGCAGCCAGGAGGGTGCAGGTTTGGCTGCTGTGGTGCTGCTGGGCTGGGAAGGTGCTGCCACAGACAGAATTAGTACCTGCTTAAAATGTACACAGAGAACAAACTGTCTTTCTTTAAAAAAAAAAAAAAAGAATTTTAAATGCTACTTCTGGCTTATGAATAGTTTCCTTGCAACTGTCAGGCCATCTGCTTGGAGAGGGGTCTGTGCAGTCATGAAAGGGATCTTAAAATATACTCTCCTCATAAACATCTTTTGTTTGGAAAATCCACATGCATCACATAATGCAGTAAATGGCAGCAGAGGCTGAAGTGAAGCATTTTTAAATGCCGAGGATGCAGCCTTGGATACAGCTCCCCCTGCCCCCTCCCCTCTGTTAATGAGCTCTCTCTAAATGCACACACGTTTTGCACAGCCTCAGATTGGCAGCACCCACCTGCTGGGGAACATGCTACGAGAACTTCCTTGGGTACATCCAAAATACCAAACTGCCTTGTGGGCAGAGCAGAAGCAGGCTCCTGCAAAGCAGCTCTCTCCGAGATTACATCATTCTCACAGCCAATTTTCTGCCTACACTGCACCATTTTCTGTGGGGGGGGTGTGTGGAAAAAAAACCCCACCATACGTTCTGTGTACACAACCAAAAAGGCCAAATTAGGGGTGTGCAGGCACATCTAATTCTAGCATTTCCTAACTTTCATCAGCTTAGGTTTTCAGAACTGCTTGGTGTGTGAATATATACAATACATACATATGCACACAAACATTTATTTGGTTTGCATGCTTAGAATATGAAATTATGTCTATGAGAACAGTGTGATGCTTTCCGTGCATTTTTTTTTCTTTTTATTTTCATAATTCTTTGGTCATTTTTTGTTTACTCATTTTTTTTGTTATTGTAATACAAGTTCAAATACACAAAATGCTAATTTTCTTTTACATAAAAATGTAATAAAACTTTCTGGCTTTCTTTAGAAACAAATTTCAGCAGGAAGGTTGATGGGATGCTGTATACCAAGTAAAGAAGAAATACTGTTTAATTATCTTCCATATAAAATCCAATAAAACGTTCTGGCTTTTCTTATTTTTCTGTACTGGGGATTAACATCAGTGTCTTTGTGATGAGAAATCTGCATTCATGGCTCCTCTATTTAGATTTAAATAGGAATTATAGTTCTTGGCAGAAAGGGATCTGTCAAATATCACAGCATTTGTGGCAGGTGGTCACTGCATTGCTTAGTACAGACACTGCCTGCTTAACCATAGCCTGAAGTAAACATCAAAAGTCAATTATTCTCTTTGTAAATATTTTATTTATATTTTAGAGGCTAACAAACATCTTTTCAGTGCTTGGCTGAGGCCTTCCTCCACGGATCATAATCCTACTGAACCTGCTTTTGGGTGGCTGAGAATGTGCTCAGCAATGCAGGGACACCAGCACAGCCACCAGTGAATATTGGGTTTCATAACCCAGTTCTCTGCCTGGAAACCCTTAATGACTTGGCTGGGTTGAAGTGGACAGAGCTGAAACTTGTCACGGTTGTTACCCATAGCAGCTGCCAATTAGCACGACAACCATGTATTATTTTGCCTTTCCTCAGTTAAAATGTATTTTGAATATAAATAATGAAAAAGAAAAGAAAAAGAAGCCCCAACCCAGGCGGGTTCTAATTCCTTGGATTTAACACTTTGGGGGTGGGAAAGCAGCAGGTCTGGTTTAATAGCCAGGCAGGCGTGTGCAGAGCAGCCCTGCAGTGGAAACCTGGATGCACTTGGAGTAGCAAATACTGAGCAGGAGCTGCACTCTGAGGGTCAAATGCCTTGAAGAAATGTCTTGTTGCAGGGTGAACCTCCTAAAACAACATGACAGCATCTGGCAAGTTATGCATACATGGCAGAATCCCTCCAAAAAAACCACCATGGTGTGGAAAACGTCTGAAGATGCTGCTGCACATTTCAGATCCTCATCTGAACTCTGCCTGAACTCTTTGGGCCATTAACTAATCAGATCATCTCATTTAAACCATGTTATAAAAATAATCAACTACTTGTGCCTACATAAATACAGTTTGAATATATTTACCGTAAAGAAGCAGGGTTTTCTTGGGTATTTACTCCTGACATTCGGGGAACAGAAGGAGCACAAAATGTTCAGGAGGAGCAGAGATGGGGCTGTGGGTAATTTTCCCTGTAAGCCTGTGTGGTGGCAAGTTAATTGACTCCCACATTACCCAAACTGCAGTGTACTAAAGCACTGGGTGCTCGTTTTCCTGCACTATTTGCCTGGCAAAGGCCATCTGTTCTACCCCATCCATCCATAGGCACAGCCTCTATTGTTGTAGCAGGATTCACACACACGTGGATCAGGGCAAGCATGTGCCTCTAACTGTTTTGATCCCTAGAACATGGATTTTTCATTTTCTTTGTTTCTTTGTGCTCACCCAGTAATAATACTTGTCATCTGAGAATTCATATTGATCTTGTCATTGCCTTAAAATTGGATGACAATTACTATCTTTGTCAAAATTCGATCTGATGAAATGGCTCCAATTAGGAAGGAAAAAGAAGGAATCCATCACAGCAGGGAACATTGCTTTTGGCTTTAGAGTTGGGAAGCTTCTCTTAAAGGAAAACTGAGAAGAAAATGGGAGCAAGCATAACAGAGATTAGGATGCCAGTCTGAAAATCCACAGAAATTAGGTACACATATGAAATGAACAGCCATTTAATTTCTGCAGTCCATATCTGTCTGCAGATCTGAGCTGAAGCTCCCCTGACAATAAATGCCAGCAACTGTTCTCCTTTTGTGATCTGGTCAGACACACAGTGGCAGTTGGCACCGGGCTTCCTACATTTTCAAATCCAGTTCTGATTACCAGTATAATTATAATACATTATCAGGAGTAGATCTGCTGAAGTTCATAAAATGATAACAGCATAAATTACATGTTTCCAGATACTGATCTCACCCTGAAACTAAACATAAAGAGGTAGTGAAAGAGTTGAAAATAAAAGAGCAAGTGCACTTCCATTGCTACAGATATTGCCAGTAAAGCAAACAACTTATCCCTGCTTATTACAAACAAAATTGTCCTAATTACAATTTTTTTTTGTTTATAAATCATCCCTAAAAATTAGTGTGTGCAATTGTGTGTATGCATGCAGGGGTGGGGCAATATTTTTCCCAAAGAAAGATGTTTGTTTCCCATTGAGCTGTTGTTTTATTTGACTAAAAAAGCCCTGCCACTGTTTTGTTTCTGAGCAGGACCAAAGGGTCAGGTTCACCTCTAATTCTGGCCTGGCCTCACCTGGGAGCTGCAAGATGGATGTTGGTGTTTGGAGTTCTCTTTTGTTGGTGATAGACTGGAAGCCTCCACCTACCTCAAAAACTTATCTCAGCTCAAGGCCATTCCTACATGGATTTTACTGAATCAGGCCAGTAAATCTTCATGAATAATCATGGTTTTGGAGCTGTACAGTCACATGAGCTTCTGAACAGGGCACTGCACAGTTCGCCTCCCTGGAAAATCCCATTCCCTTACCTGCATGCAGGAGCTCCCCAAGGCAGGGAGGGAGCCCAGGGAAGCCCAGCAGCCCTTCAGCAGGTGGAGACTTTGCCAGCTGAAGCTGTGGGATTGGTGTGATGCTGCCATGAGCCACCACAGCTCACCCAGCTGCAGGCTCTGCTGAAGGAAGGTGGGCGAGCTGGTGCTCCTCGAGCAAGCTGCGTGGACAGAATTTCCCTTTCCCCAAATCTTTCTCCTCCCGCCTCTGTTTTCATCAGCTAAACACACTTACTGACTCTGACCTACATTTGAAACAGTTCCAGAATGCAACAGAACTGTGTTTCTGGGGAATTTGATATTTGCTAAAAATTTTAATCCAAGCCATTTAAAAATGTTATATGTTAGCTGAGCAAACACAGCCATCAGAAAAGTCCACAAACCCCAAGCAATTGTCCTGGATTGTTTACAACACACTGCTATTAATGAGCATCTGGGATGAGTATGGGATCTCGTACTATGGATCTCGTGATCTGTACAATAATGGCTGATTTTAATTGACTTTTGCTTCATATAGCAAATCCCAATTGGAGAAGTTCCAGGATGCTGCTAGTGAAGAACTGTGGGCGGGTGCATGTTTTGAAGTGATGGTAAACATTGTGACATATACTGTGTGTGCCACATATTCTCGCATGCACATTTTGACTTTTGTTGCCTTGGCTTTCACACAGCATTTCGAACGTAGACATCCCTATTTGCCAGTTTGAGTGGAAATCTGTTAATACGTGAACGCTGCTCTCCAGGCCTGACTCCCAGCTCCTCTCCTCCCCTCTCCCACGGACAGCAGCCCCGTGCACTGGTGGCATCTGTGCCACAGGGCTGGCAGAGCTGTGGGCACGGGGGTGCTGAGAGCTGCCCCCACAAACCACAGCTCTGGGAATGTGCAGCTCAGCTCAGGAGCAGCCTCTGATCTCCCGTGTAAGTCACACCACCGAGAAGGCCTCGCTCTTCTGCTGCTCTGAGTTCTGTTTTCCTTTCAGGAGATGCTGGATGCCAAATTTGGTTAAGCTGTTTTAGCACTTGGAGTACTGTGGGTATTAAAATACCTCTAAAGGTCTGGGAGTGCCAGCCAGATTACCTGTATGATGTATTTTAATGATCAGCCAACCCTTCTGCTTGAACTGAAATTTGTCCTGAATCCACATCAGCTCTTTGGGAACCTGAACTCAGCCAAGATTTGCAGAGGTTTTTAAATCTGACACATTAAAATGTCCCCTGCTACATATCCCATCCTGCCTGGCTGCAATATCGTGGCCAATATTAGGCTAACAATTTGGGTTTAGGCTCTTTCTACAAAACCATTTGCATCACACAGAGCAAAGCTGTGAGGTATTTATAGGCACTGGAGCTCTGTGCATGCTCTCGCTGGTGCCCTGAGCACGGGGAGGGTGCTCTGCTGCTGCCCAACCCTGCCCGTTTCCCCAGAGATGGGACACCTCTGCAGCAGCTCCTCCACTTCAGCCCTGAAATATTTTTTTTTTTAAGGAAGGGGAAAAAATAAGATTAAAAAAAAAAAAAGATGCACATTTTCCTCACTGCAGCAGAACCACTTCTCACAGAGCCCACCTGGCTGTTAGACAAGATTCCTGCAAGAGAGATCAGCGTGAGGAAGCTGCTCCAACCTGCTCTGCAGCACACCATGAAATAAATGCTGGTGAGTGGGTGTTTCTGCAAGGTAATTCTGCCACAGGGCAGTTCCAGAGCCATGCAGCACCCTGCCTGGCCACCAGCCCTCTCTGTGCTGCAGGAAACCATCTGTGATGGCAGCTAACGTGGGGAAGGTCCATGCCATGGGAAGTGCTCCCCTCCAGCACAGCTGGATCATCATCATCACCATCACCATCACCATCACCATCATCATCATCATCATCATCATCAGCAGCAGCAGCAGCAGCAGCAGCAGCAGCAGCAGCAGCTCTCCAGGTGGGGAAGGAATCCCCCAGGACTGCCCCAAGGAGATGCTGCTGCTCCCATGGTGGCTCCACACCATCTCCATGCCTTGAGCCCACCTGTGCTTGCCTGGGAGCAGGAATTGCCCCGGGGGTGGTGGGAGGGCCATGGATGCTCCCAAACACGTTTTCTAAAGTTGCTTCAGTCTTTTTTACATCTCTCCTGGCAGAAGGTGCCCATTGTTTTCATTGATCTCTGCTGCCTCCGGGTTTCTTTTTCTTCCTCTATCTTCAAGCCTCTATCTCCTATCCCATTCTCTGCCAAACTATTTGTTTGCTGCTGAACAATCTTGTGTTTGTGTTTCAGGGAGTTTCCTGTTTTGTGCATCTTTCCATTCTATTGGCCATACATCTTTTTCTCTGCAGATTTTTCCTTATTGTGCAGTGGCATGTGGCTATCTGCTAATGCCAATATTACTCCCTGAGAATTCTTTTTCCTTGCATCATCAAGGATTTAAGTGGAAAGCCTTCAGCACAGTGCAAATTTCACTCCTGAGAAAATCCATCTTTTGAGGTAGCTGATTTTAATTAAAGAACATTCTCTCTCCCTCTCTCTCCCTCTCTCTCTCTGGATTATACTTTAATTTCAGTTTCTATCACAACATTAGATACTTCTTAGATAAAATGTATTTTTGTCTCTTTTCATCAGTGATTATCTGGAGTTCTTAAACACTTGGGGTCAGCAGCTGGTCCCCAGTTGATGTAGTTCAGGAATAATTCTATTCAAAGGAATTAATTCAGAACAAATGGGTTTTAAGTTCAAAATCAGGCAAAATGTTCATAATATTTTGCCCTTATTGCATACATGAGAACGAAACTCAGAAATATCAGTAATAGCAATCGTGGTAATAAACAGTAATCTCTGAAGTGTATAACACCTTCCACCTGAGCATTTCAGCCATGAACGCTTTAAGCTACTGTCATATGAAGAAATGTCATTATCCTAATTTCACACAAGGGGAAAAGAGGTGACAAGAACTTAAGAAATCAGCTGAAAATCTCATAGCAAGAACTGAACCTCCACCTCCTGATCTCCAGTTTCTAACACCCTAAGCACAGAGGGAATCTGCTCCCAGGGGATATCAAATTGAGGTCTTGAAAGTTAATAGTTATGGAAGAATCAACACTATTCAAACACAAGTGCAGTTTAAGTTTCTGCCTCCATCATTTTGCCAAATTAAGACTGAAATATTACCCGTATCATAACTCAAATTGTTTATGCATGATAAATCTGCACAGTTAAACAATTTCCAGACTTCTCACAGAGATGGCTGAATACAATCCCGGGCAGGGAGAGCCTTGCTGCAGATTTAAAGCATTACTGCTGCAGAGGAGGCTGGAGTGGAACCCTGCCACTTCTGAAGCCAAAGTCACCACTTCCTCTTATGGCAGAAGTGGGATTTTGGCCGAGGTGCCCACGGCCACGAGGACTCCCCCACTCCCAATCAGTGCCTGTGCATTGGAACACTCGGGGACGGCTGTGCGTGCACATATGTCCATCTATGTGTGACAGAATGCAGGCAGATGCAGACAAACCCACACAGAAACGATGGGATGAGAGAGTTCAGGCTGCCAAGATGGGGCTGTTCTATTTTCTGTGTGCTGAACGACATGCAGCAAGTTGTTCAGTCATTGCACCAGCCACTGCAGACTCTCCCCCTTCCTTTTGTCTGCTTTTTGCCTGTTTTAATGCCCCCTCCAGCCTAGGCACCATGCAGATATGTATCTCTGCTTAGTCATGCATTTCTGTGCTGAGCAGAATTACAGGAAAAAATATCTATGTAGGATAAGGGTAGGAATAAAATGTGCTTTGGCAAAGTGCTTTAAACTGCCTTTCTGCCAGTAAGCCATTAATTTGTGCTTCTTTGTTTTCTCCAAGCTCAGAATAATTCCCATCTGCCTTGACTCACTATCTAGCTCAGAAAGGAAGAGGTCCTTTTTTGAGCATGGATGAAATAGGAAACTTTATGTATAAATGCAGAATGGAGCTTGGAATTCTGGTGTTTCTACCACTGGGACCTAAAATAACTTGAGGTCCTGCTCTTTTAATTAATTTCATTCTGATGAGCCTGCCTCTCCTGTTCTTGTGTTTTTTCCAAGCTTTTGTGTTCCTGGCCTGCCTGCAATACATATGCATTCCTTTTCTTTCTTCCTGCTGAAGCTGAAGACGCAATCACATCTTTGAACCATCTGGTTTTTAATTTATTATTCTCCCCCATTGCATCGATGGGCTCTCTCATTTTCCTGTCAGGGTAACAACTTGGCTCCTGTTTATCTAAGATATGTTAACATGCTGTTCCTCTTCTGGCCACTCGCTCGGTCTATTGTATTTCCTGAAATTAAACACTGGGGAGATTTTAATATTATTTTCTTCATCAGACCAGGGAATACCCCCTACCTTTACAGCCTCTCTTCCTCCTTTTGTTGCTCCAGTGAACATTTTATGACTCTTGCTAAATTGAGGCTAATATCTCATTTTTCTGTCCTCTCCACACCATTCCCAGGATGGTTCACTGGAGCCTGCCTGGACACGTTCCTGTGTGAGGAACCCACTCATGTGAGGCCAGAGAGCACCAGGATCCCCCAAGGAGGCACAGGAATCCCTGCAGAGCTGCTGCTGTTTCCCCCAGGGCAGGACACGGGATTTGGGAAAATCCTCCCATGTGTTGGTTCACTCAGCCACAAAATGAGCAGCTGGGAGCAGAGACAGTGCCAGGGGTGACAGGAGCTGTCCCTGTCCCTGTCCCAGCCAGGGGTGACAGGAGCTGGGCATCCCAGTGTGGCTGGGAAGCTCCAGGTAAGCACAGCATGGAAAATAATGTGGATTTATATTTGTTACTTCACTTTTCTGTACTACCTCCCGAGAGCCTTCTGAGGCATTCCATTCTTTAATAAGCTGAAAGTGCTCCAAGATTTTTCTAATGAAAATGATATAGGAGCACACAGTGTTATTATTAAAACCTCTCTCTTTTTTCTCTAGGAACTGCTAAAATACATTTACAGTTTATATCCTTTTTGGTGAGCATTAAAGTTTCTAATTTAAAATAATAAAGCCTGGTTTGCTCACTTTCTTTCCCTTCTGTTTCAAAAATATAAAACCCCGACAGTTTTCTAACTATTCTTATTTTGCTGAGTGATTTTTGGATTTCAATAAAAGTAACACTGTGGTTACAACACTTTGTGAGATAAGCAAAGAGATTTTTTTTTTTACAGCACAATTATGGAAATTTCAAAGAATCTTATAAATATCCTGCTATTTGCATATATGAGATAAGCATATTTTAGTAGTGGTTGTGACAGGCTAGCAAGGAAAACGAGTGGGACAGCCACACAGCAAAGAGATGCAAACGTGAGGGGGTGTGTGTGCCCTGCTCCAGTGGAACCCTGCTCCTGGGGAATACCTGGAGCTCCCCAGCGGGGCACCACCCCAAGCCTGGGCCTCAGTTTCCCCGTGCAGGTGCACAGCACTATTTCTTTATGCCACCTGGAGTTTGCTGAGCCCAGATGGAGAGGGAGGAGTTGATTCCCCAGCCCTGAGCTCTGTGTGCCCTTAGCAGGGTTCAGAGGCTCCTTGCAGGGACTCTGTGCCTCCTTTGGGCAATCCTGGGCGCTCTCTGGCCTCACATGGGTGGGCTCCTGACCACGTTCCTCACACAGGAACACGTCCAGGCGAGCTCCAGTGAATCATCTTGGGAATGAAATAAGAAATTAGCCTAAATTAGAACAAGAAATAAGAAATTAGCCCTTTAGAATAAGATATTAGCCTAAATTTAGCAAGGTACAAACACACAGAAGGTCTGCCAGGCCCTGGGGGCAGCGGGGCAGGCTCAGGGATGGGGACGTGGGGACTCCTGTGCCCTGGGCTGCCACTGCCTCCCTGTGCCACAGCCCTCACACCTCGGGGACAAGGCTGGCACCACTGCCAGAAGGCCAGCACAGCCCCCAGTGCTCCCAAAAACCCAGCTGAGGCCGGCCTGGTCTTCAACACATACCCACGACTCCATGAGGCTCCCCGAGAATGGAGCCAGAGCTGCTGCTGGAACTGAACTGGGCTTTTCTTCTGTTTGCCTTCGCATTTTTGAGTTGGAAATCGCTCTCCTGGTTATGCCTCAGAGCTGCTGGGAAGCCCCTAGAATTAGTGTGGCAATTTTCTCAGTCCTTTGTTGAAAAGGGAGAGTCCACACAAAAATGCACTGGCATCCCAGCTGCATAAATAGTGTAATTGCTGTCAAACAAAAAGGCAATTTAGCTAAAAGAAACCCCAAACAAACAACCCCCTCCACACACACTTCTGTGTCCCCATTAGAACTGCAGGTTTCCATTCTGTAGATCTCCCAGCCATCTGCTTGGCCCTTGAAAGAGTCCTTGAGAAACCGAAAAATGAAAACCACTTAGTTTCTGAAAACCAATCTTGGCTTCCCGGTGCCTGGCTTTCAGGGGAGTTCCACTCAAGGCTTCATTTCTGTAAGTGCAGATACTCACTATGTCCTGAACAATTAGATGCCTTTGAGGATGTTGAAAGCTAGACATAAAAAACCAAATAAATCTGCAGTCTTGTTTGACAACTGACACGATTTCTAATGCAAAAAAGAAAAAAAAAAGAATAAAAAATATCATCCAACCACCAAATAAAATAATAAAATAACCACCAGAAAGCTCAAAACTTAAATTCTACCAAATGGACCCTTGACTCTTTAGGTTTCAAACCATATATTTTTGCTATCAAGTTTTCTTTAGCCTGCCTAGGAAAAAAATTACAGAGTTACAGATCAATCTGTTTTCTTCCCTGCTGAGGCACACGGCCTTTTTCAGCAGACAAAGCCCCTTGGCTTGTGCAGCACAGCCAGGGACCCTCAGGAGGTTCACTGAGGGGTGCTAATGGACTTCTTCTGGTCCCTGGTGTCCGCCAGTCCTTCTTCCTTGCCAAGAATTTGGGAAGAGATGGGCTGACAGCGTTCCCCAGGCTCTGCAGGTTCTCTGGCTCAGCCTCTGGGCAGGAAAGGAGCTATGGCACGGGGCTGCAGGCTGGAGCTGCCCAAACTGCAGCAGCTCTGCTGGCATTTGTTCCCAAGCTCCACAGAAGCCTGTCCTGGACACAGGGAGGATTGCGAGCAGCCTCTGCCTCCCAAGCAGCCGATACTCACAAGAAAAATAGAAGCACGAGGGAAGAGGCAGTTTTGCCTCGTCAGCTAATGATCCCTGACTCTTAGTGTGTGTTTTGGGTAGCAAACAGAACGAGGTCACACATGAAACCGCGGCAGTGTGAGGTGTCTTTATTAAAGCCCTCAGTGGGGTTTGTGGATCGGAGCAGGCAGGGCAGGGAGGTGTGAGCTGGGCTGGGCTGGGGTCACGCCGCCCTCCTGCCCGGGGTCACCCGCACTGGGCAGTGCCACCAGCCCCAGCGTGGGCCTGATTACAGGGCCAGGTCCCAGCTGCTTTTCCCTCTGCCCAGGCTTTGTCTGCAGTGTGAGCAGGGAGCTTTTCAGCTCATACCCAGGCCAGTCCAGAGCCCAGCTCGAAGGGATGGAGCAGAGCTGCAATCCTCATCTATTGTCCCATTGATTGTTTGGGCTCTGGAAGAGTCTTCCCTTTTGAAGATCTTCTTCTTTTCTTTCTTTTTTTTTAATCTTCCCCCCCACCACCCTTCTCATTTTCAACCAGCACCAGGAGGGCAGAACAGAAGAGGCTGCTCAAAGATGTTTTTAGCTTGATTTCTCTCAAGAGATCCTAGCTCGTGGCAGAAGAAACAAGTTCCCCTGAGAGGAAAAAAACCCTCCATCATAACAAGGCAGCTCTCCCTTTCCAGCTGCTGGATGTCGCACGGGCTGGGGAGGGCAGAAGGTGGAGGGGTGAGGGAGGATGTGATCCCAGGGAATGCAGGTGGGAGGAAGGGATTCACGATGGTGGTGGCTGTGTGATTAGAGGTGACAGCAACAATAGTGCATGGCTGTGTCTGCACTGCCTGCTAGACACACGCCAGCCTCTCAGGAAAGGGGGAACACAGTACTTTTAAATTAAAGTGGATGGGGCTGCCAAACCGAGGGAAGAGAAAAGGAAATAAAACATAAGGGCTTTCAAAGTGCTGCTGTTTTCCTTCCAGCCACAGCAAAGCACGACTGGCTCTGGGCAAGTGGGGCTGATGCAGATCTAAGCCATCCCTGAACATATCCAGCTGTGCATGATGGGGAGCTTGGACACCCCAGGGATGAGAGAGCTCCAGCCCAGCCCACGCTGCTGCCCAGCACCCACTGCACCAAGGCTGAAAACTGCTGATAAACTACCTTTATCCCACCTTGCCCAGAGGAGGAACATTCACCATTTTCTGCCTTTTATCTGTGCTCTGACAGAGAGGGGGCAACCCCTGAGGAGAGCATGTGGGCATCTCAGAGAACATCCCTGTGGCAGGCACATTCTTCTCTCTCTAAGGACTTCTTCATAGAGGAGCACAGAGAGAAGAAAGGGAAAACAATTTCTATTTCTGCTCCTTGTTTTTCCCGTGTGGAATGTGTTTGGAGAATTGTTTCCCTGGGGTGATTGCTTGGTTGGATTCAGGTGAGGCTTGTTTGAGCTGGTGGCCAATCCAACCCACCTGGGGCTGGGCTCTCAGAGAGGGTCACCAGTTGTGTTAGACATATAGATTTAGAAAAAGTAGGTTTGTAGTTTTAGCATCTCCTTTAAATAGTATATTAATGTATTATAGTATAGTTATAATAAAGAAATAATTCAGCCTTCTGCACTGGAGTCAGACATCAGCATTTCTGCCCAGTGGGTTCACCTGCACTTACAACACCTGACAGCTCCAGTGTGAAACAGGCACCACCACACTGCCTGCAGACTGACACAGTTGCAGAACAAAAAGACCCCAGCTCTGCTCAACCATGTGCCCAGCTTCAGTAAAATTCACATACAAGACAGCTGGAAGAGCTGTTCTTACCCGGCACAGCAGATCCACGTTCCTGTGCTGATCCAGCTCTGGTGGCGGTCAACACTCACTCCTGTCACCTGGAAAGTAAAGACAACTTTTCTTATGGCTTAGTGTTTCTCTCCTTTCCAAAGCTTTGGCTGTGATTGATGAAGCTGCCTGACATTGTCAGAACTTACCTGAACTAATAAACAATGGAAATGCCTTTATTTGTGCTAGTGCCAGATCCCTCCCACTCACAGCCCGAGGTGTGCTCTTTGCTGGGAGCCCATGATATACTACCTGAACCCCTGCTCACCATCCTTCATGTTGATTATTTACCATTTTCTGCCTTTTATCTATTCTGTGAACATTTTGCCCTAATTGCTCAGCTATTTGTTGATTATCCCACAGTCGTTTGTCAGATCCCTTTATTCATTAATCTGTGAGACCCTTCAGTTGCTATTCATCTGATAAGGAAGTTTTTAAGCACCAATGCTCTCAGAGTCACATCTCACTTCACGTCAAGGTCTTAAAAGGGGCGGAATCGTGGCCGACTGTAGCTGTTTGTGGAGTCATTCAGATGGGAACACCACATCCTACTTTTTGCCATTCACCTGTGCTGACCTCCTGAAAGCTTCCTTTAGGAGCTGAATTCTTCACATCCTGAGGTTTGTGGCCATTCTGCTCTGCGCAGTCGCTGCTCTGTAACTAGACGGGCAAAAACCTTGTTCAGCAAAATGAAATCCTTCCTCCTGGTTTGCTGAGCCCTGGGGAAGCACAGCTGACAATGCCCGCGGGACTGCTGCCACTTGTGCGGGTGAGGTGAGCCCTGCCCTGCCGCCTGCAAAGCACAGCTCTGCTTCTTGTGGATGTGTTCGGACAGAGGCCCTGAAACCTGCCCAGCTGCTGCACGTGGGCAGGCTGCAATACCTGCACCGCCGCAGCACAGAGCTGCTGGTGCCCTGCGCAGCCCTCCCTGTGCCAGCCACCCTCCAAGGGCCGTGCTGCCAGCCCGGAGCTCCCCAGGACCATCCTGAGCTGCACTCCAAGGAAGCACGACCAGGGGGTTGTGCCGTTGGCCGCCCTCCAACGGGATAATCCAATTTTCCTGATTTCCAGAATAAATATACTCATTCCTTTTGACAAGGAGTTGCGGTGTCAATAAGATTGGAGATGCACAGACAATAGCCTGGAACATGGTATCTTTCTTTTTGTGCCAAATTGGCACTTTTTTTCCTGGCTGACAGAGGCAAACCATGCATGAGGAGGTCCCTGGGTCCAGACAGGCCCAGCACTGCAGCTCGGGCTGGGCTGGCTTCAGCTTGACTGAGCTGCCTGCTTTCCTACACCCTGCTCCCATTGCCTGGTTTTCTCTAAAAGCTTAGCTGGAGGATGACTCACTTCAGTGAACATCAGAATAAAATCCTGCATACAATTAAATGTGCTGTACAGTTCTCTTAGCCAGGCAGAGCGGTGGGGCTGGGCAGCTTTGGAATTAATTCCACACTCTGTTTATCAGGAGCCTGGCCTTCAATACCTCGTATTGCTCCTAAATATTTTACCTCTTGTTGCACTAATTGAACCTTTTGTCTGCTGACTTTCAATCCTTCCTCCTGGATTGCAGCCAAATCTTCCAGTCTGCTGACACCCTTGTTCTTCAGAATCTCCCCAGTTCAGGTGTGAGCCACATCTGATGTCACACACTTCCTGCAGGCCAATTTCTCCCACATTTGGGTGATGCGTATGTGACAGATCACAGGAGCTTGTGAAATCCTTGAGCAACTCAAGTGAAATATTTTTTTCCCCTCCTGAACTGTAAACCCCAAACTTTTACCAACATTTCTCTGCTAAAGAGTTGAAGAAAAATGCATTTGCTAGATCTATGGCCAAAAACCACTTAGCTCCTTGTACTACTGCAGCCGTAATTTCTGGCATTTCAACAAGAGGAGGTGATGTTTGCAGAGTTCCAGCATTTAATGCTCTGAAATCTGCAGTCAGATGCATCTTTCTATTTCCCTTTCATAGCAGCCCCACAGGGGAATGACACAGCCTGGGTCACTGCACTGGCACTCTTGGATCCACCAGGCTTCCTGGGCTCGCTTGGGTACTTACAGCCTTCCTGCAGACTTGGATCAAGCCCTGCTATTAAAGCAAAGGCATTAATCTTCCCAATACTCCAACTTATCTCAAGCTTATACTTGCAGAAAGGTAACTGACCCTCATCCTGAGCTCTTCTGACTATTTCAGGAGCCTTTACAAGAAAACATCATTTTGTAGGCAAGGTAATTATGAGTCTTTCTATTTCTGTATTATACTTGCACAGTTAGTCAGAGCTAAACTCACCTGTTTTGTTTAAGAAACAGGCTGCTGAAAAGCTCATTTTTTATCCTGTACATGATGCTGAATACAAAACCCCTCAGGCACACTCTCCAGCAAGCAGTTTGCACTGGGGGTGTGTGGGGCACAGCTGAGACTCCACCTGAACCAGAGGAGACCCCTGTACACCTGTGTCTCTTGGGGCACCTTATGGGCACCCTGACTCCTGCAGAATACTAATTCAAATAGTCACTCAGGCACCAGGATCTAATAACAGTTTGGGCTCCCTGTAGCTTGTTTTTTATTACTGTTGTACAGTTCTGCCAATTTATGCATTAAGACACTAATGGATTTTATATTCCATCTCGCCAGATCTTGTCCCAGGCTCTAGCTCCCTCCAAACCCTATTTCACATCTACTTCAAATGCCATTTCCAAGATTTATCCAGTCCAGACAGGATACCCTCTGCCTTCCTGTGGGCAGAGAGCCACAAACTGCAGGACAGTCAAGGGCCCTCTCCTCCTCCTCAGCTTGGGGTTTGTTTGTCCTCTGGACCCTGAGCCATGAAAGCAATTATTGCTGGTACCAACTGCCGTGCCTAAGAACTTCTAAGTTCCTTTTCTTTCCAGAGAATCCTTCCAGTCCTCCTGGCATGTCCTTCCACCCCTGCCCCTCATTTAGGTCAGCAGCATTCCCAGGGTCTCCAGTCATGCCTGACATCCAGCAAATTCTGAATGCCAGTTCATTATCCCCCAGCAAGAGTGCAGCACATACATGAGGAGCCATTTTCCAGGAATGGCTTTTTTTCTTCTTCTTTTTTTTTTTTTTTTTTCCCCAGTTTAAGCTC
Organism: Chloebia gouldiae; assembly: GCA_003676055.1. Classification (NCBI taxonomy): domain Eukaryota; kingdom Metazoa; phylum Chordata; class Aves; order Passeriformes; family Passeridae; genus Chloebia; species Chloebia gouldiae. Next base: position 13,919,813 of record QUSF01000018.1, on the reverse strand, counting down.
AAAACCAGCCTTCCCTAGCAGCCAGCTGCAGTTAACTGAGCCTCTCAGTGGTCTCTCTGGTCCCTGTCTCCCTGAACTAACAGCTTTCTTCACCATGGGAGGATCCTCCTTGCCTGTATCCTTACCGTGCAAAGGAGCACAGGGGTCCAGAGTGTGTTCTGGGTGAAACAGGACCATTCAAATACCTCCACCCAGTCACCAGGATCACTTCTCCTCCTCCAGTTCCTACTGCAGTCAATACATCCAGTTTAGCTGACAGCTTCTGTTTACTTTTCTCTCTTGCTTTCTCACTGGAGTCTCAGAATTCAAGTGTTCCTGCTCACTCCATGTGGCAATGATTTGATTTCTGCTCCTGCCCGCTCAGCCTCTCACAGCCTCGCTCTCCTGGACCTGACTGCTGGGTTAGCACCAATCTGCCACAGGTGAAACACAGCCTGTGATGCATTCAGACACCCCCTTCCCTGCCAGCAGAGCAGAATAAAAATGGCCTGGCTAGCATCTCTTCTACTAAAGGCAACTGGAGAAGCTGACAAGTGTCACTGCTGCCCTTGTACCAGACCATTTTGGGGCATTTAAACGTGCATTAGGATACCCAAATGCCAAAGTCAAGACCAAGCCTGCCAGTGGGGAGTCCTTTTCAGATCCCTGCAGGGTAGCTGGCATATTCTGGCTACTGAGGAGGATTGTTCATGCTCTATTATTGGCTTTTTCCTTGTATTGCCTGGTTTCAAAGGCAAACATTCGTGGTCTGCCAGTCCAAGTCCTTTTATACCAGGGCTAACTTTGCAAACATAATATAATATAATAATAATGATGATGATGATGATATAAGGATATTGTACAATGAAAGGATCATTCTGTGAAACAGATCCCAGTTCCCAACAGCTTCCCAGCCTACTCGCTTCAGGTCTGCCCAGTAACTTTGAGCTGGCAAGGGAATAAACAGCCCCAGAAGAGCTGCAGCCAGTGCCACCCTGTGCCATGACCCTTCTCACCAATGATGGCCTCACCTTAACCCTTCCTTGCCCACAGGAGCTGCACAGCTCCTCACACCCGTGCTGCTGCCCACGTGAAGCACACCAATAAATCTTCCTGCCCTTCCATGGCACACCCAGGGCTCCCACTGCCCGGCCCTGGCTGTCAGCCAGGGGCTGCTGGCTGAAGGACCGTGCAGAGGGGCAGCTGTCTGGGAAGGTTTGCCCTCCCAAGCGTCCCCTTTGCATCTGGGGGTCCCTGATGGCGCTGCCCCCTCTGCCAGCCTGCATGGAAGCCCTGCTGCCCCGTGCTGCACTGTGTACAGAGTACCGCTTGTACAGAGAAGGACTCCGTGATTTGTGGTGCTATAAAAGCTGAAAACCTCCATCAGTGCCTTTTATATATAATTGAAAACACAATAATTGACTGCAGTGCCAAGTGAGGAAGGCAGCAGCCCCCTGGAAGCACACCGAGGCGTCGGCGCGCACGCAGCCGCCAGCCAGCCGCTGCTGCGTGACTCCTCCTAATAGAAGGCTGAAAATAAATCAGAATTATTTCCAGATTAGAGGGAAGAAATCTTGTGAAGATGTTTCAGTCAAGCACAAAGAACACAAAGAGAGCAGCCTCTTTGCCAGTCAGCACAGCATTTGCTTTCCTCTGGTCCTTTGCTCTCCAGATCTCCTCCTGTTCTCAAAAACAAACTGGCTTCATCTTTCTTTTTCTGCCTGAGACAGGTGAACACACAGGATTGCAAGGCTGCTGCATCCACACTGGTGTGTCTGTGAGCAAGCCATGTATCTCCTGGAGTCTCCCTTTTAATTTTGTTGGCAGAGGTCCCAGGCAAACTCACCAAATAGACGTGGCTCCTTTCTGCACTGGGTTTCAGCAACAGCGAATACCAGCCTACAGCCACAGTACCCAAGACAATAAACTCTGCTCCTCCTGGCATCACCTGTACAAATCCCAAACCAACAGAGCCCTTAAGCCACGCTCATGTCACATGAGGGAGGCCACAGCAGGGCTCAGGAACACCTGGGAGTGCTGCTTGCACCTCTGCCAGTGCCAGGGTCCCGTCACATGGAGCTGCTGCTGCTGCCAGGCCAGGCTCTCTGCTCTCCAGCGGTGTGGAACTCACTGACTGCAGTGTTGGGAAAAGGTTCTCTGCTCTCCAGGGTGTGGAACTCACTGACTGCAGTGCTGGAGCACACGGGGATCTTGCACCACTTCCCTGGTGCTCCTGCTGGAGGACAAAGCCTGGAAGAGCTGCTGTATGGCACATGGGGAGCAGGGGATGGGGAAGGGGAGGGAAGAAGGACAAAGGCTGAAAGAAAAGCAGAAACCCCTCCCACAATGCCACAAGCACCTTCCAGTTCAGGGGTTTGCATTAGGAGAATGTTTCAGTTTTGACTGCTCAAGTGTGTTGTTTTGTCTACCTCGGGGACTTCTAGGGCAAATTCTAGAAACAGGCCAGTTTACCTCACTCTCATTTTTAGGCAGTTTCACTTTCAGCTTCTTCGGCACAAACAACAAGCTACAATTTGGGGGCTGCAAATGCTGCAGGGAAATATTGATTTCCTCACAATAACACTAAAACAGTTCGACCCAACATTTTCTGAAGGCTTTTACAAAACATACATTTTGAGGGACAAGTTGGGCTTGACAGACTTCTTTTAAAGAGAGCTGCCTTTCTTGCAGCCACCTTAGAACCCTTATTTACTACTTTAAAAGACAAAAGACAATTGTGGATGCGAGGAATTTCTCAGGTAAATCCCTCTAAAGTTTCAGATTATCTGGCTATGTGAAAACCTGCATTGTAACACAAGAAAAATTCCAATTATTCAGCTAATTAAAAAAGACTTAATTATAATATAGAATAATTAATTTCTTTTGATAGTTACAACTCAGACACTCCCTTGTATACCTCAGGGGCCCAGCAGTTTTAGTGAATGCAACAATGGGAATTGCTTCTCAGAACAGCCAGCTTTCTCTGAGGCTTTTCTGAGCCTGGCACAAGTTCTGTATAAGAGAGTAGGGACTGATGGCCAATATTATAGCTGGAGATCCCTGAGCCATCAGATCTCAAACGCAGAAGGTCAGATGCCACCTCGACTATCAAAAGCGTTCCAAAAAAAGACACCAAAGTTCCCCTACCTGTGACACTGCTCCTGCACTCCTGCACTGTGTGAAGTGCAGCTCAGCTCATCTCAGCATCACAGCCCCAGCCCAGCCCCCGTGGAGTGCCACTGCACTGGGAACTCCAGAGCCAGTTTCTCTTCAAACCCCTCTGTCCCAACAGGCTGGACTTGATGATCTTGAAGGTCTCTTCCAGCCTTGTGATTCTGTGATCCTGTGATCCTGTGATTCCGTGATTCCATGACTCTGTGACTCTGTGATTCTGTGGTTCAATACACCTTTCTCAGTACACCTGGTGTGCTCTCCCTTTCCAGTGCAAGCCTCAGGAGAGCAGCCCAGGTGAGCCTGGTGTGCCCAGGCAGGGCCTGCTGACCCACAGCCAGCTGAATTTCCGTGCTTTGCTGGCTCCCTTCTCCCAGCCAGCTTTGGAAAGGAATCTTTCTGAGGCTCTGGGGGCTCCCAGCTCCAGCACCTCAGCCTGGCACTCTGGGACACCCCAGCAGCACCTCTGTCTCCCTGTGCATCTCCCAGCACGTCACCTCACGGGACCTTTCCCCATCCCTTCCTCCTCCTGGACATTTCTGGGGCTGAGGTCAGGCCAGTGACCCATCACACAGCCAGGCACACCGACGGACACTCAGTGGAGCAGACACTTAATGCTGCTCTAACAGAAGGACGTGTTTGCCCCTTTTCTGCTCTTGGTGGAGCACTAAATCCCAGTGAAAGTGATTGTGCCATCTTATTTCTTGCTCAAGGCTCTAAATCTCCTCTCCACCCCTTCATGTGGCACAGATAAGCTGCATTTACATCCCTTCAGTCACACCCTGCTGCACAGGAAGGTAAAGCCACTTTGCAGAGGTTTGTTAGCAATGCAAGACCCTTTCCCACAATGGTAAACTTCTTCCTGCCATCTTTGATGGCAAAATGGGAAAAGGAAAATTCAATTATATTTCAATCCCTAATAAAATTCACTTATCTTTCATCTTTTTCTATTTTTAAATTATACCTGCATTTGCTACTTTTACTGGATCTTCTCCCTCTTAATATTCAGTAAACTGCGTGTGCATCCTCACTCATCTCCTCCTCTGTGAAGAATTAGAAAGAATTAATAAGCTGGGATATTTGAATAAAATCCTTTTTACTTCATGGCCTGATTTTACTTCCATAAACTCTGCATTTATAGCAACCTCATAAATTACCAACGTATACAGAAAATAAATACTCCTTGTCTCTCCCACTAAGCCTGCAGACTTAGCAAACAGATCTCTCAAAATCGCAAGGAAAGGAAAGGATATTTTCTTTTCAACTCATTCAACTGGAAATACAATTTTGAGAAAAGCAAAGCAGTGTTTCCCTTTCACTGTTTCCATTTCATTTGGGCTGATAAATGCCTCTGGGACATAGCATTTCTGGTTTCACCTCTTCTCAGCTGTCTGTCTTTCTCTGTTTCCTTCCCTCTCTCTCTCCCCCTGCCCTGCTTTTTCAGCTGGCCTGGAAAACAAGCGGTACCTGGCAGTGCAGAGTGGTGGCTGTCTCTGCTGTCTCTGGTTGTTGTTTGTGACCTTCTGCCCACGGCAGGAGGGGTTTCCTTCAGAGCAGCCCTGAGCAGGCAGGGAAGGGGCCGAGCTCCTCACTGCTGACAAGAACCAAAGGATGTTCCAGGAGGTGTCAGAGCCCCACGGTTCAGCAGGCAGCAGACGTGAGTGACGGGGCTCCACTGCACACAGCCCCATCCAACAAAAGCGTGTGACAACTCTGGAAGAGGAAAGCCACTGTGAATTCATGTCCTTCTTTGTGCTCCTGCTGGCAGCAGGGCGCTGAATTAGTGTGAAAATTGAGCAAAAATTAATCTTTGCCTCATAATCCATTATTTAAAAAGGGAACACTCACTCACTATAATTTTCAAGTCACTGCTACAGCAAAGTCATTGTGAAATCTGTAAGTTTGCCATAGGGGAAAAATAGCAACATAAGACTAGGTCTTGAGACTTGCCAGAGTGCCAGACTCTTAATCTGCTTACTGCATTCACCATTTGCAATTTTCTGTTGCAGTTAGAGCCTCCCCAAGGTCACCCCGAACATCTCAGAGCTCTTAACCATCTGTCTCTGATTCCTAAAATCTGACATGGAGACGACTAAGGGACTCACCAGGGTCACTCATTTAGCACTGATACAGAGCCCCTGGCTGGTGCAGCGTGAGCAGAGCCCAGGGCAGCACAGCAAAACCCCTGGGTGCTCCCAGCCCACCTGTGTGCCCAGAGCGTGGCTGCTCTCACCTGGGAGGAAAGGCACGGTGAGCTGGGATCCCACGGCAGCCCCCACCCAGTGGGCTCAGAACCTCTCCACACCCTCCACGGGCAGAGTGGCCAGCGGGTCGGGGGCTCAGCTGGCCCAGCCAGGGTTTCCCTGGCACAGGAGGGTCCGTGCCCCGTGCCACGGTCGGTGGCCGCAGCTGTGCCACGGGGCTGTTCAGTTGTCTCACCGCTGCTCTCCTTCCCTGGGCTTTGGGACAGCACTGAGGCTGGGAGCATAAATCAGAGTTTTGTGGCTACAGGAGCCATCTCCAGGCCTTTGGGAAGGCAGGGACCAGCTCCCTGTGCCCCTCTGGGTCTGTCCTCCCCCCCAAGCCCGGCACTCGCACGCCCCTGGCTCCTCTGTGCAGATTTTGATGCTCTCTGGGCTCCTGCGAGTTGTTCTGCAGCCTGGGATGCCAGGCTCTGTTGGAATCCCTAAGATTTAATGTGATATAACAACACTGCTAACAACGAAATACATATGTTACTGAGCGTGAGACACGCACACAAATCCAGCTCCTGCTACCACACAAGAAAGGACTAGCAGGGAAATTTGTATTTTGCTTCTGCTTTTAGGAAAATGCAGAGGAAACAAACAATAATGGTAGACTATAAAACAGCAATAAAAAGAATGGAGATTAGACTGCAGCATGTAGGCACTTAAAAAGAAATAAATAGCAAAATATGCCTAAATTTGTTACAATTGGGTCTGAAAAACAAACCTGAGACAAAAAAACTTGCCCCCCGCCCCAAAAGCCACAGGCTGCCTAAAAAAACACTTCATAGAAAGAAAAGACTGATGAATACTTTGAGAATATGTTAACTTTTGAACAGCTTGAATATTCAAATTGGAATAAAAATATTCCTTCAATTAAAAATTATTAAAATTAGCTCAAAGTATTTTTTGGTGTGTTCACTGCAAGAATTTAATAGGATCTAGTACTCAGCAAAGCTTTGAAGCAAAAATAACGTCTCAGGAGCTCATTACACATTAAATCCTATCAAAAAGCAGAATCCCACTATGAAATTAACACAATTTGCAAATCATTATTGCAGGTTGCTCCTTCCCCTGCTCTTCTGGTCACTCTTAACTCGAATCTGTGATGCTGTCAAAAGCAACAATAACAAAAAGCACTCACAGAAAAGCGGAGATTGCATCTGAAGCACCCTGAGCTGCAAACTGCATGGGAGAATAGTCACACAGAACAACAAACACAGCAGAGGCTGTCAGGAAAGCCGAGAGGCAGAAAGTGAAGTGAAGCAAGGGATGTGGATGAAAATAATGTTTGGGAACTTTTTATACAGGAGGAAATGTTAAACCTTGTGCCTCCCCGGGCTTCTGTTAATGCAGTGGTGTCGTTTTCAGTCTGGGTCTTGGCATGGCTGAATTAATTGGTTATTTTATGGGATGTGTTCACTCACAAGTGTTCATGAAATATGAAACACTGGACAAAGTCTCCTTTTAATGAAATGCTGGTTCTTGTTTCCTCTTGCTGAATTGGAGGAAGAGGGGGAAAAAAAAAGGCCAATCAATATGGTCTGAAAGAGCAATAGCTCATTAAAATTGGAGGCTGTCAATACAGAACGTGTCTATCACTTGGGGGTACTGAAATGGTGCTGGTAATGGCACTTTGTTCTGTGTCTGTTCAAAGCACTTGTGGTGTCTGCTAAAAGGGATCAGGTGTTGGCTGCCTTCAGCATTCCTGGGGGCCAGAGGGAGGTGACAAGTGAGGGACAGTCACCAACCTGGGCTGGGGTAATGTGGGAACCAGCGTAGCTGAGTTAGGGGATTCATCTCCTCAGAGCCCAGCTGTTATTTTTAATGCAGTGTGTGGAATATTAAACTGTTTATCTTGTTATTGAAGCCATAAGAAGGCTCTTTCATGTCATCATTTCTATTTTATTTTGTTTAGAGTCCTTCATTAACTTTTCATATGAAAGATCTGTAATTTAGATCTTCAAAGAACTTTCAAAATGTAAGTTTTAGGGACGACAAGTGCTGTATGTGTGCAGTTCTATTCTAAAGGCAAAGTCAAATTGCAAAAATACCATCAAGAATGTTTCTTCCTTTCCTTTTTTATTTATGAGTAAAACACAGGGGATTTCTCTGGGGAAAAATGATGTAGTCTGACTTGATACTAATCAGCACATGCAGAAGGCTAAAACAGTGCTACCTCTGAAAGGCTAAAGAAGGCCCTTGGGCCAGGGCAAAAAGCCCTAAATTAATTAGAGGTACTGTAAGAGCAGGAATACTCTGCATATAAGCATTGGGTTTGTTTTGCAAGGTTTTCTTGGGGTTGTTTTCCTAGTTTTTAGCAATCAGTCCCCGAAAGCCCCTCACAGCTGCAGGGATTTCATCCTCCTGTTGGGCCAGCCAGCACAGTGATGTTTGGACGCCTGGGAGCAGGGCAGAGCCTGGCCTGGTTGTTAAAGTTCATTTCTCTGCTGCAGCGTGCAGCCCTGGCAAGGAGGGCAGCCTGAACATTCCACTGGGACATTCCTTCAGCAGGAGCTGCAGGCCAAAGCCCTGCCCCACTCGAGTCTGCACCAACATCCTGACAAACCCAAACAGATTTATTTTGCCACATCCAAGGCTGATAACCCCTCTTGGGTCAAGACCCTGATTATAAATCAGTCGATCAATCCCCAAGATTGCTGAAGCATTTGGTTTTGTGTTGTGATGGTGAAGCAATTAAAAGCTCAGCCCTAAACAAATTAGATTTTGTATGTTTGGTTTTACAAACATCCAGAAAGGGGTCAGATCTTTTATCACTGTTGTCAAGGGGGAGGGAGAGAATCCATCAAGTCACACAGAACTAATTTACACCACTTAGTGAAAAAATTGGAGCTATAAATGGCAATCCAAGTAGAAAGGTTTCTTTCAGGACAGAAATGCATGAGGCTCTGCTGAAGCCTGACAGATCATGAGCTGGTACCAGCTGAGGAATCAAAAGAATTAGGGACATGCTGGAGAAAAGGGACCTCTAACAGTGACTGGGAAAATGCTGGGATCTGGAGCTGTCTGGCCGTGTTTGTACACGTGTCCTGTTATCTCCAGGTGGGGTTTGCCCATGGTGGAGCTCAGAGGGTCACTCTGCTGCACTGCCCTGCAGATGTGCCCAGATGTGCTCCCCTGGCATCTCCCATGGGTGGTTGTGATCTCACAGGGGCTCTCAGTCCCTGTTCCTGGGACTCACCCCATCCTGCTGTCACCTCTCCATTCCCTGTTCCCCACCCCACCTCTCTTGCCTTCAGGCACGAGACACAAACAGCAGCACCCTGAGCTGGGGCAGGCAGGGCTGGGCAGCTCTGACAAAAGCTGGGGGCTGCATTCAGCCCTGAGTGATGCCAGCACGAGTTTGGGTTAAATTTCTCCTTCAATTCTGCCAGCAAGTCCACCCAGGCTGAAGAGTGCAAACTGCTCAGAGAAGGCACCATCACTCACTGTGCCTTTACTCATCAAGGCACAAGGCTAATGCCTTATCTTTAATGAAAGTCTCCACATGTTCCTGTACTATAAATAATAATTTAAATATTGTATGTCTCAGCTCCAGTGGCTGAGCTTGAAGTGATCATTTTGGAAAGATGGAACAGCTCTCATCTAAAAATACGTATCTGAAAACTATTCTGGAAGAAGCGAGACTTATAAATTGATAAATGAGTTGAAGCTGGGATGGAGACTGTGATGAGAGGAAAAATTCAGCTCTCAGAAGGAAGGAAATTAAAAGAAAGCAAGAACTGTTCCAAGACTTTCATTGTTTAGAATGAAGGATTTGAGGCGTAGCGATATAACAACTGGGAAACTGGCATTCTGAAAATGCTGACCTAGATGAGGAGCTTCTGAATCCAAAAAAACATCATTAAGGAGACTTTCCACTTAACGAAAATAAGCAGGAAAAATGGAAATTTTTTTTATGGAAATGTATCTTTGTAGGAGATTAAAGAAGCATGACAGAAACCCAAAATGAGGATTCAGAGGAAGCACATCTCAGCCAGCTAGGTGGCTTTGATCCTAATTGATAGGAAGCCCAGGCACCACCACTGTCCCTCCAGTCCCGAGCAGCAAGGCCAGACAGCAGAGGCTGGAGAGAGCAGAGTCCATCCCTGCCTGCATCCACCTGCTGCTCCCAGCCTGCTGCCCTGGGGAGGACACTTCCATGACTGAGGCTGGGGCTTGGGCAAAGTTATTTTCATAAATAAACAGTCTTTTTATACCTTAAGCCTGCTTTTTTTCACTGAAAAAATGTGATATTGCACATTTTTCTGACACTCAAAAGCACAGAGTAGGAACAGTCCCTCTGACATACTTCCTTTAATAAACCAGTACAATTCTAGCATATTCCCTTTCCACATCCTATGTAAAGAGCAGAAAACAGTTCTCATTTCCATTTGAATTTTATCACTTCACTAATACAAAAGACATGTACTTCTAAGCATGACCTACCAAAGGTCTTTGAATTTCACAGCGCACAGACCAAATTAATTGCTTTATTAATGGTTATGATAAAACCAGAGCTCTGCTTCCTACTTAGGAAAACCTTTTTCTCTGAGAGCCTTTATGATGTAAACACGTGAAGGTGAAAGCACCGAGCAACTCTGGTACTAGGGATGGTGAAATTTGGGGCAGGGAGGATGCAGAGGGGCTGGGAAGTAAAGAAGAGCAGAAACCAAAAGAAGGTGGAGCAGGATCCATTTCTGTGGTCAGGATGAATGGGCAGCTTTTATTTTCAGGAACAAAACAACCTCCCCAGTCCTACCTCAACCCACTTACAGAGGGGGCCTGACGGTGAGGTGGGTTCTTGGACAGAGATTTATTTGAGGCACACGGAAATCAGTGAGAAGCTCTAGCCCTGCAGCAGGTTTTGTTTTAGCCCTAAAAACTTACAGCAGCCACCTAAGTATCAGTGAAAGGTGCAGCTTTACTGGGAGGGTGAGCAAAATCTGCAGAAAGGCACTTTGTTGACTCAAATCCCCCACGTGCAAATGGAAGGAAAGAACGAGCAGATGATGGAGGGCTTGAGCAGGGAGACAGAAAATGAGTGGCTGCCTTGGCACTGGGCGTGGGGAGCTGGGAACCTGCGGGAGGGTGAAGTCTGCACTTACCCTGCACTGCAGTTCAAGCAGGAGACTTTTGTGCTGGCAGAACGCAGGCTGGAAAGGGAGAAGAGAGCTGATTGATAGCACAGAATCAAGCAAGTGAAAGTGAATAATAGAGGAGCAGACAGTAATTGTTGAAGGAGATTTGATAAACTGTTTCAGAGCAAGACAAGGAGCAAAGAGTCAAATACTGCGCTGCCATAAAAGCCAAAAGTCAGAAAAAAATAATAAAAGCGATGATTCTTTTTTCTTCCCTCTCAGAAAACGCCTAATGGGGCTACATGAGAGAACAATCAATTGGGGTGATTTAAACGGTGTTAAAAAATATTTTTAAAATAATCCAAATTATTCCACTCGATTTAATTGGTGAATCAGCAAGTTCTACCATGTTCTATTTGAGACCAGGGTGGAGGTTTTATGAAATGAAGCACAGAGAGGAGCAGGGCTCCCACAGGAGCCCTTTGCGAGGAACCTGAGAAGGAAAACATTAGGAAGGTTTGAACAAGAACCTTTTAGCAGGCAACATGACCAAAATGTCAGCCTTGAGGAGATCCCAAGACAGTGAAGAAAGGGGGGATAAGAAATAATAGTCAAAGGGACCCAAACCGGACAAGACAAGAGACCCCAGTCAGCTGGATGCCACAGCAGGAGGGACCCAGGACAGGGGCTGTTCTGCTGGGTGCCAGGACTGGAGAGAGCAGGCCTGGCTGCTGGATGCACTGCAGAGCTGGCAGCAGGGCTGGAAGGGCATGGGGGTTTCAGCCCTTCTTGCCAGCGAGGCCTCGGGCAGTCTGCATGCTGAAGGAGGAATTCAGCAGCAGCACGAGGGCTTTTCAATTGAAGAGATTAAAAACTGACCCATGGTTTGTGAGAAAGAACAGAAAGCAAGGAGTGCCCTGCAGCCTCACAGGTGTGGGCCCAGAGTGCACAGAGAGGTGTTCCACACACACACAGGGATGTTCCATCACACAGAGGTGTCCATCACACAGAGGTGTTCCATCACACAGGGATGTCCATCACACAGAGGTGTTCCATCACACAGAGGTGTCCATCACACAGGGATGTTCCATCACACAGGGATGTTCCATCACACAGAGGTGTCCATCACACAGAGGAGTTCCATCACCAGGCTCCCTGTTGGTGCTCCCAGGGGATGACTCAGGTTGAGCTGGCACTTTGTGCTGTGTGGCTGCACTTGCAGGTGGCATTTGTACTTTACCAGTTGCTGGGGGCTGGTGTGGAGCTGGAGCTGGGCTGCAGCTGGAGGCAACAGGCAGGAGGTGGGCTGGCACTGCGAGGGGATGATGGAGGCTCCTTGGACCCCAGCACACTGATCTCCCTGTGTGCACAGGCCAGGCAGGGTGTCAGAGCTGGAATGAGCTCAGATGTAATGCTGCAGTTGGCCCCTTTCCAGAGAAAGTTTCTTTAAGGCTGGCTTTACAGCTAAGCATGGCTGTGCTGCCTTCCCCATCCCAAACTCTGCTGGAGAGCCCAGGTCATCTCCAGCCCTGGGTAATCCCATGCTTTGACAAAGGTAGAACAACGCTAGCATGGAGGACAGGATTAAGAAAGAGTTGTTGTCTCCTTTAGAGCACAGATCACCTTTAAAGGTAGAAAATCAACTACAAAAAGAATCTCGGGAATGTAAGGAAGCAGCGCTCGGAGAGCTCAGGCTGGAGCTTTGCACTTCCCAGCATGTCTGGAACACAAGCAGGTGTAAAAGCAATCACTGATTAAAGTTTGTCTTTGCTCTGTTTGACTGGCCTAAGGGAGACAACAGCAGGTTAAAAAAGAATAATAACAGCAATCAGCCTATGGGGGTAATTTTTAATAAGAGTGCTGTGCAGGGGAGGAAGCTCTGCCCGTACCTGTCTGTGCCAGGGCTCCCAGGAGGGTGGTGGCTGCTGCTCCGGGATCAGAAGGAGCTCTGGAGGGGACACGGTGGGTCAGCACAGGCTTGGTCTCAGCACAGCTGCAGAGTGGGATGCAGTGGGGTGAGGGGTGATGGAAGCACTGACAGCACAGCGACGCTAATGAAGGCATGAACCGAGTGCCAGGGCTTTTTTTAAGGACTGCTTAATGAACTCCACTTTTAGATACATCAAGTAAAATATGTAAAATATTCACTACAGGGGTGAATCTCTGAGAGGCCAGGAACAGACACCACTGGGAAAACACAGCTGCACCTGAGGCTGCAGAACTGCTCAAAGGGGCCATCAGACATCCCCCAGCTGCCTTGCTGGGCTGTGGCAGGCTGACACCACAGAAGAGTTGACACCAGTGGTACATATGCCACAGTGGGGGAATCGTCTCACTTCAGTGCCTCATTTTGCCAGCCTAATAATGGAACTAATCATATTTACCCACCTCACAATAGAGCAGTGAAACTTAATGGGGTGCTTTGAATTCTTGGACAATACGCCCTATAGAATTACAAAATTATAACAGACTCCTTCTCAAAGATCCTACAGTGTTTCATCTTACTGCAACTGCCATGGTAACTCGCCGTCCTGAAAACCTTTGTTAAAAACCTCCGTTTTCTGTTGCACATCTGCTTCCAAAGCAGTGATAACCCTGAGTGGCCACTGCTGTGATCAGAGACATCTCTCATGTGATGCTTTCTGATAAATGCCCTGCCACAGCTCTGACCAGGCCCTTCTGTGGCCATTCCAGAACTGCAAATAGATTTACATCCCCAAAACACAGCTGATGAATGAATGTGACTCCGGGGCTGATGGGTCAAGGGAACTTAAGAGATGCAAACAAAAAAGTGCCAAACTGCCCCCAAGTTGAGGATCATATTTAAGGACTGCTAGTTCTCTTCCCTGTGCAGGAAAAAATTGCCAAGGAGTTGCAACAGAACAGTATCATGACTATGCATTCCTCTTTCCAGGTGTTGGATACATCATGGAAAACACTGTCCTGCCTTTTAAAGTTTTTGATACTCATTTTTCAGACTTTCAACACCTTCATGGGCTTACACCTTCTTCAAAGGAACATAATGCCAAAATGTCAGAAACAGAAAACCTGACCCTTCGTGTTCCACTCATGCCATCATCAGTTCAGTCCTTATTCCCCACCCAAAGGTGGCAAAAGTGCAAGGGAAACTTATTTCAACAAGTTTAAATGAAACTTGTTTTATCATTGTTCCACACAAGAAAACTATCCTCCACATCTTTGAACTGTGGGGTTTTTTGAGTGATAGCTTTTCCTACAGCACTTGCTTATGGTGTCAGACCCTCCAAAAGGGGCTGAAAATGAAGAAGATTGCTCCACCTGCCTAAAATTCACCAGAGAAAGGGATGGAACTTAACAAGCTGGCTAAAGAGCTGATGAGCTGATCCAATGTCAGAGTCCAGCACATCCCTCTGGCTGCCCTGGCTGCCCCCAGACCCTGGCAGGGGCTCAGAGACCTTGGCACAAGTCACAAACACCTGTGGCTTCCATTTTAGCCCGTGGGAAAAGCTGCCAACTTTGTGTGACGTATTAAATGCCACAAGGGTTTGAGTAGTGTGGTAGTTGAGTTAACACAGAGTGGAAAAGGAGAATTTTGGGGTTTTTAGAATGCAGTTCAGGGGGTCAATATGGAGGGATTTGGGCATGTCCTGACCTTCTTCTCCTTTATCTTGTCCTCCATGCCTTGCTGTGATGGTGACACTTTTCTGTTGGTTTAAGGTACAGACACACTGTCCAACATAAATGATAGGTATTGGCATGTTATTGTAAACATGGTACACGTAGTTTTTGGTATAAAATGCAAACACCACCCTGAGGGCAGATAGAATGCCATGGCCGAGCTGCTGGCCAGAGCTCAGCAGTTTAGAGAAAGAATGTTCTAGATAAGGGAAAATAAACACCCTTGGGAAGCTGATCCTGCACATTCAGACTTCTTTGGCTGCATGGCTGGGAGAACGAGGACTTTGACACTCTTGGGGTCACCTCCACACCCAGACCCGAGGACCCAAAGCTGATCCCACCGTGGCTGAAGAGTGCCCACCAGACAGAGCAGCCGGTGCTGCTGTGAGCAGGAGCCTGTGCAGGAGGAGCCCCAGGGCAGGGCAGAGCCGCAGTGACAGCAGCCACAGCCTGCCCAAACCTCCCTCTGGAGCACCGGGAGGCAGGAGGGGCAGTGCTGCTGATGGAGGGGACGCTTTGCCCAGGGTTCCATCAGCACGTGGTGACGACAGGGCTCCACACAGAAAATGTGTTTCCTTCCTGCATCAAGGCTGCTGCTTCTGCCCACTGAAACACACTTTGAGGTAAACTAGCAGAAAGCTCAGATGGAGATAAAGCCAGTGAAGTTTGTGTCAGGTGCTCACAGATGTGGAGAAATCTGCAAAGCCACCTTGCCCAGCCCCCAGTGCAGCTGGGCAGGGTGACGTGGAGGGGACTCTGCGAGGGGGCAGAAAGGGCTGGGCCTGTCCCCCGTGTCCCCAGCCTCCCTCCCAGGCTCAGGGATGGGGGAAGCTCATGGAAACCCTGCTCAGCATCAGCATCTGAGCCTTGGCCCTCAGCACAGGGGCTGGCATACAGCACTAAAAATCCTGGCTGGCTCTGCTGACAACACCTGCTCCTGCGTCCTGATAAGCTGGGCTACACAAGGACAATTATAAATGTCTCCAAGACATGTTAGGATGCATGTTTTAATTTAATCAGAGAGAACAAAAAAGCACATTAATCACCGCTCTCTTAACAGCAAAAGATGTCCAGATATTTGCCAAGATAGCAGCGTTTTTCCCAAACACACCAGGTACAAAAGGACAACAACAACAACAAAAAATTACAGCCTTACAGGGCTGTACAAGGCCAAGCTGCACCTCGTGCTCAGCTGAGCTGCTGCCAGCACAGGCAGCTGGGCCAGGGCAGGAGCCTGGCAGGGCTGTGGGAAGAAGGGCTGGGACAGCTCTGTCCACAGCAAAGCCACCCCAAGGGAGCTCTGAGACCCCTCACCCCTGCACACCCGGCCCCAGGGCACTGCTGCAGGTTTGCTTCCTGATCCTTCTCTATGGGGAGCTGAAAACTAACAGGAAACATTCCCCAAAATGACAACTGCACACTGAGGTACCAGTCACAGGGCTGATCAAGGAGCTTTCTGACGTGTGATGGAAGGATCAAGGAGCTCTCTGATGTCAGAGTTTAGATATGTCCTTTCCTCACCATTCCCAGAAGAGAAAATAGCTCTCATCATAATAACGTCTTTGTTTTTGCTTTCTGTGCTCTGCTTGACTCACAGCTGCCCCTTTACAGCACCCACCACTTTTCCATGAGACCCTTGAGGCTTGTTCCTGGCTCTGCTGAGGGGGTTTTCAGTGGGACCTGAGCTGCGGCTGCCTGTTTGCCTCCAGGAGATGCCCTTGGGTTGGAACCTCACCTGTGTATCCTCTGGAGACGTACCAGGAGGTGCTGCTGCCCAGGGGCAGCCAGGGTGCTGTGTACTGATAACTCCAGAGCATGAAACATCTTCTCAAGTCTAAAATAAAGAAGGATCAGCTCAGAGACCTAAACGCCACAGAGGCACACAGCTTCACAGCTGAAGAGGCACTTTCCAAAGACAAGGCTGAGCCCCAGAGTTATAATACCCCATGCAGAAAGAAGCAAGCAGAGCTACTGTTTTGTAAATTCTAAAAAACATCTCTAAAAGTTCCACTGTGCCCAGCTACAGTCTAGCAGGACCTGGCAGGACTGACCACACACTGTAAATCCAGGCACCTCAGAAACATTCCAAGTTTAATGGTGTAGGTGAGCACATAGACAGGTTTGTGCTTCTCTACTCTGCAGGAAGTTAAACTTCTCAAATTGAGCTTCTTGTGACATGAGGTTTTCTTTCTTCCTACTCTTGTTATGTTTTCCTCTCTTAAATTAACGCGTGCAGCTGAGTTTGGAGGAGCAGGGTAGGGAGTGAAGAGGCTCTAGGTAATAATCACCTTCCCTAACTGTCAAAGGATTGTTTTTGCTAATGCAAAATGCAGGCAGTTTATTGGCAGAGAGACACTGCAGAGGGATGATTTCACTTGCCTCTCCTAGGCTAAGGAAGTACAGAGGAGCTGGATGGATGCACTGGTTTGATCTCCAATGGACAGCAAGTTGTAATGATCTCTTCAGCTGAGAGGCTCAACTGCACTGACAGCTGAGGAGGTTTGGCAGGGGAGATAAGTGATAATCATCTCCATCAGGGCTGCCACTGCACCTTTCCATTCCAAAGCACAAGAGGCTCCTTCCTTTTCCCTTCCTACTCTGGGCTGCAGCTCCTGTGAGGAGAGGGGAGCAGGGAGGAGAGGGGCTGGGCTGTCACCCACGGGGACAGAAGTGCTGGGGGCACGTGAAGGAGCCAGAGGCTGGGCTCTGGTAGCCACGCTCGGGTGCCAGCCCTGACCTGCAGCCTGGGAGCAGTCCAGCTGAAGGCAGTGGGGCTGCTCATGTGAGAAATGATGAGAGGGATTAGGTGGAGCTGGAGCACACTGATAGCACTGCTGGAGCATTTTCCCAGGCCTCATGTTGGGCATCACTTGCTCGGGTGATTTCACAGAATTACTCGAAATGTAAATTCCAAAAGGCACAAGGCCTGTGCGTCCTTCAGGTTCACTGCAGAAATTTAAATTGGTTTTGTTTTTCTGACCATCCCCACATATCCCTGAGAAATAAAGAACAATTTCCCTAAGAGTTAGTTTAGAGACACTGCTCAACACCCATCCAGTGTGACACAGTTGTGCTGTGGTACATGTTAGCACTATCCAACCTCATCTGACAGGAACTAGAAAACATCTTTTTCTTCTGAAGCCACAAGGGAATTTAAAGAGAGAAAGCATAGAGTACAGAAAAAAAGCAGGAAGTACAAAAACAATTCATCTGTGGCATTTGGCAATTCAAATTAACCTCAGCTTATTAGCACATGGCTATTCATTAATTTTCTCTTTTTAGTCTTTAGCTTGGCAAATGAATGATTACTGCTTAGTCATATTTGATCAAATAAGCTGCTATTGTTTCCATTCCACTTCCTGCAAAAGTGAGGAAAAACAGCAAATACCAACAAGAGAAGAACCCTCTGGAAACACAACACAGGAAAAGCCTTGTGGATGTTTTTGCACATTTCTTTCTGGAATCACACGTGACAGGAGGCTACCAAAATGGGAATTCATTGAACAGCCTCTGTCAAAAGTGCAGATACCATATGACAGCGTGTGCTCAGAGGCTGGGTCTGTGTGTCATGGCAAAGATGGCATTTCTGTGGCACCAATGTGCCATTGTTCACCTACTGAATGCCCCAGAGATGGCTCCTCAGCAGCCTGGCTGCTCCTTGGAACCCCATTGTGTAGCCTGGATTACCCAGAGCTTTGAGCTGGCAATATCCCAGGGAAGGTGGAAGAGAGCCTCTCCTCACCAGGAGGAGGCTGAAACTGCCACTCAGCTCTTGGCTCCCTTTGGCCTTTGTGACAAGTGGAGCTGGTGGCTCATGACAAATATCCCTGCCCGAAGATGAAGATCAGATTACTGGAGAGCACAGAACAGAACACTTGATCATTTATGGAAGAGCCTTGTAAAAGGAGTAGAAACCCACATCCAGGAGCTTTTTCAAGTCATGTCTGTGTGGCTGAAGGCTGTGCAGTGCTTTGCCAGCTACTGGCTCCTGTCAGTGATGTGCTGGCACACCTTGACACAGCCTCCAGAGAAAGTAACTGGGTTCCAGGTCTGTAACTAGACCTCCTAACTTGCCAATTAAATCTGGAGGCATGAATTAAAATGTAATTGCTGAATATCAGGAACAGTAGGGGAATGGTCTCTGCAGTATTGACTTATTATTAAGAATAATAAGAATATTATATTAAGTATTTATTTATAGGATAAGGGGCAGCCCTCTTCAAACTGAGAGAGGGCAGGTTTAGATTAAATTTTAGGAAGAAACTCTTCCCTGGGAGGGTGGGCAGCCCTGGCACAGGGTGCCCAGAGCAGCTGTGGCTGCCCCTAGATCCCTGGCAGTGCCCAAGGCCAGGCTGGATGGGGCTTGGAGCAGCCTGGGACAGTGGAAGATGTCCCTGCCATGGCAGGGGAGTTGGAATGAAACAATCTTTAAGGTCCCTGCCAACCCAAACCATTTTATGATGATTTTGTAATTCTAGAGGAAGATTTTCCTGCTGTCTGAAGCCAGATCAGTAAGGGAAGAAAACAAAGCAGGTCTTCTGCAAAAGCTGGGGACAAGTCTGTACTCTGCTGGCTACAGCTGAGCAAGTTGTTAAGTGCATAGGTGTTTCTAAAATTCCAAGCGAGGCCGCAAGTGTCTCTGAAATCCCAAGTGATTTCCCGTGAGGCAACGAAAGCTGTCACCGTTCCCATCCAGCTCTCCTCCTCCTGAGGGGGTGGCAAAGCTCTGCTCCTGACGTTCTGGGAGCCAGCCCTGCCTCCAAGCCCTCCTTGGGCACAGCTCAGGAAGGTTCCCAGCACAGGGAAGCAGGGAAGCAGCAGCAGCAGGGGTGTTGACAGGGGTGGAACAAGCAGCAGCTGTGCTTGCAGCAGGAACTGGCGTCCAGGGATGTCACAGAGCATCAGGGGTGGCAGCAGAATCCTGCCAGCACCTCTCCCTGCAAACCCTGCCTGGTGCTCCCTGCCTTTGGAGCATATGCCTGCAGGTTGCAGGGAAGAAGGAGGGGGGAAGATCTGCTTGCTTCTCCTCCCGTGCCACTCGTAAAGCTGTGGATCTGCAGCCTGACAGACTTTACTGGGTCAACCAAAACACTTCTGCTGTGTTCACATCAGGGCTTCCAGAAGCATTGCACTGGTGGCTCCCAAGCCTTGGGTCACCCGGGTGGAGCTGCCCAGAGCAGAGGAACACCAGCTGCTCCATCCATGCAGCCTGCAATGGCACAGTTAAGAACAGAGGCTGCAGCTTCCTCTGGGCTTTTCCCTTGGATTATTCCAAGGTTAATACCTAGGCACTGCTAATGAGGAGGCTGAGCACTGCAGCTGCAGGAGAGATGGGAAGGAAAAGGTCAGATGCTTGCTCTCATTGCAAAAGCATTTGTCACGTGTGAAGCTGAATCTAGAGACAGAAAGATGCTGCCTTCAAAATTCCTTAATTTCTTTGAGGAGTTCATTACTAGGGCCTTGTTTCCTGCTTCACCAGCAGCTCATCAATACAGGGGATTTTTGTTCTCTTCGCTTTCTGCTCCAGACTCTCCCCACTGCACACCTTTCAAAGACATTAAAAATCTCCTGCTCCATTCTTTAACTGGCAGGTCATCATCACCCTCCTCTCACATCACCTGATCCAGTCAGCCTGAAAACCACTTGCTGCTCTTTGTGCATCACCTCCCAAACCTGTCTGAGCTCTCTTTGGAGGGGTTGAGCACCTGCCAGAGACCTCCAAGAGCAGCAGACACGAGCTCTCCACCCCAGAGGCAGGAGGCTTTGGCCCTGGCAGCACCCAGGTACAGGAATGGATGAGGAGCTGGACCAACCCCTGCTGCCTTTTCCAGGCACTGGATTCTGTGGAACCATCCACTTCTAGCCCAAACCTCGGAGCCTGGAACACCTGAGAAGGGGGAACAGGGAGGCAGCACATCACTTTGGGGCTGGGGCAGGGGTGCACGAGGAAAGGCTGGGAGAGCTGAGTGTGGCCAGTATTAAAAGGAGAAGGGGAGGATCCCACTGCTGTTCAGTGCAGAGACTCAGAGCTGGGCTCTTGCACGTGAGGAGGTGACAGAATGAGAGGCAGAGGACAAGAGCTGTGGTAAAATATTCTTGGGAAAAAAACTTCACCAGTCCAGCACTGGAACCTCCCAGCGAGGCAGTGAAATTTCCATCCTGGACTCCCAGGTGCTGGCCAAGCCGAGTGAGCTGTCCCACCTTTGGCTTTCACTTCCCTTGGAGCCTCCTGCTCTGTCACAGCAGTCAGAGCACTCAGACCATGGTGGAAGGCCAGGTACACAGCCCAGGTCTCCATCCCAGCCCCAGCAGCTCAGCAGAGCATTAACCAGATCCATTTCCTCGATGAAAGCCTCCCACAGAAAGTGCCCTGTCAGCAGCCAGAGGCTGCAGAGCCTTTCACAACTCCTTCTGCAGGGGTGCCATGATTATGATCATAAGTTTGCAATAATGATAATGGAGCTAACCACAATTCCATTTCCAACTGAGGTAAGCTATGGATTTGTATAAAATACGTATCAAATGATTTCCAGATTTTTTAAGTTCAGAGGCGACAGGAGTTTTTTATTATAATGATTTTGTATTGACAGAACAACGACTCTAAGCTAAGCTGTTAGGACTATATATTTCCCTCATGGCCTCCAAAAGCACTGTAAATTGAAATGTACATTAAAAACAGTCAATCTTTGTTTGCTGGCAACATTGAATGAGAATTGACTGTGTTTTTATTAAAAAAGCTCATATCTTGTAGTGACTGGACTGCAATGAGAAGGGGTATTAAGGTGCTCATTAAAGATAAAAAAAATAAATCCTCAGTTTGACTAAATCCATAGAAGCATCCTTGTGTTCAACAGAAGTGCAAAGATGCTGGTGAATGTCTTCTCAGAGCTGCTGATGGTACAAGCACTGACTGACACAAGAGTGGTGCTTTGTCCCACGCTGGCCCAGCCCATGAAGGTGCTGCCTGCAGCTGCTCCAGCAAGGACAGCCTGCTCTGGGCTGCCTCTGGACACATCAGACACTCACAGAACACTCTGGGCTGCAATGGACCCCTAAAGGTCCTGCCACAAGCAGGGACACCTTCCACTGAGCAGCTTCTCAGGGCCCCTCCAACCCGACCTCCAGTGTTCCCAGGGCTGTGGCACCCACCACCTCTCTGGAAATGCAGTTTCACCATCCTCACTTGCAAAAAAACTTCTTCCTTTTGCCTGATCTGAATGCACCCTGCTAGGTTTAAACCCATCAGCCCGTGTCTCGCTGCCCTGGTGAATGGTTTGCTGCCATCTCTGTTCAGGCTCCTTTGTTCAAACACTGCAGTACAAAACCAGGCTCGTGGACACACCTTCAGTCCCAACCTGGTGGCAAACAGAGCAGGAAAAAGACGGGATTGCTAATGAAAAAATCTTCCTGGACCTTAAAATCTTCACTCAGGTAAAGCAAGAAAGCAGTATCTAAAAACCAGGAATGCTGAATGACAGGACTTGGGCAGGCCCTGAGGCTGTCTTCTGCAAACAAAGTCAGCCTGCACAAGTGATAGGTGCTAATTAATAAATAGTGCTGGTTTCCCTCTGCCAATTACTTATTGATACACCCGATACTCCTCTTTGATAAGCCACTCTAAATTGGTAATAGCTTTTATCACAGCTGCGAGCAAGCAGAATCAGGCATCCAGTGCCTTCCCTTTTAAGTTGTTTATCTTCTGCGGTTACAGAATTCTCTGCAGAGTTTGTTTGGAATGGCAGTGAATTAAACACCTTATTTTTTAATTATTATTATTTGTATTGTAGTAATGCCTAGAAATCCCACCGTGGACAAGGGCTTTGCTGCTGTGTGAATAGAGCTCTGAAGGCAGGAAAAGCTGTGTCCCAGAGAACTTACCCCTGAGCTTTGTGATTGATTGCTTATTCGTATTCCTTCCAAATGTTATCTCTGAGTGGGTGTTTTCTGTAATTTATGTCATATCCTATCTCCTGCCTTGGTTTGTGTCTGTATTTGGGGATGCAGCTTGCACGAGGCAGCTGCAAACATAAAGCTGGATTGCACGGGCCAGCAGACATCCTCCAGTGAGCACGGAGCTCTGCGTGCTCTGGAGAAGGAAACCACATTCAGAGGAGAAGAACAGAAGATTTTTAACCATGCCATGTAAGTTCATGAGGGAAAGACCACAGGAAAAAAAATAAACAATGGGGAGCCAGTGAGATCCTTAACGGGTAGGCTGGCATTGATTTGGAAAACTCAAACACACCGTCAGTTAATGGGATCATTTCACTTTGTTCTCCACAGGGAAAAGCCCAAACCCCAAACCCAACACTAAATGGAGCAGACTGCTGTCCTTGCAGCACTGAGCCTCCAGAGCACGGATTAAAGGCTCTCACCCTCCAACACACACTGCTCCTCCAAGAACTAAGACATAATGAATGCCCTCACAACCTATTAGCAGGCTTTATATTCTGAACAACAGAGCCCCGGGGCCCAGCCCCAAAAGGTCAGGAAGATTTTTCGGCTCAAACTAGACCTAATCAAGGTTTTCCCAATAGCAAATGCAGGAAAACACTGATACGTAAGGGGAGAAATTTAAAGAAAGAACATAATTCTCCCACTCTAAGAGACTCTCTTTAGAGTCTCTGAGAAGAGTTGCAAATTATATGGGACTCTGAGGAGGAAAAAGTTGAAATTTGTTCTGGAAAAAGACAGAGGGACTTTCTTCTGCAAGGGGTGGGCGCAGTGATGGAGCCAACACCCACCAAGCTGGGCTTCAGTGAAGTAGCAAAGGTTGAACAAAATCTGAATGGTCCCTAATTCCAGTGGCAGTGCGGGCTCTCTGTCAGTCAAGGCTGCTTTACCCTCACTTTTTTTATCCTTAGCAAATTTCTGTGTTACTCTTGAAGAAACAACCTTTTCTTTGTTACAGAGGGGGTTTATTTTCTTTTTCTTTCACTGAAGAGAGAGTCTCACACCCAAGCTGTCCCCTCACACACTTTCTCAAGAACACAGAACACCTTTTCAGACACCTCCTGAATTGTCACTGGTGATATTAACCACAGCTTTTGTTAATGATAAAGAATTAAGTTGGGCTCAAAGTAAGGAACACGACAAGTTAGAAAATTTGATGGCCTATGGATGAAAATACATCAAATGACAAAACCGAGTTTACCACACATATTTTGATCCTCTGTCCTTTTTTTTTTTTTTAATATTCCAAAACATCCCACAAGGACTATTAGCTGCAAAAGAAAAGCATTTGCTAATTATATGGCTTAAAAGCAAAATCAAAATCTACAGCTGTCTGCCTCAAAGATGCCCTCCTACAGTTCATCTATGGGTTTTCAAAATGAAGGATTTTAGAAATGTAAAGAATAACTGACACTTTTCATATCCATAATGCATTCCTCCCTAGGCACATTCACAGCCCATATAGTCTGTGGTATTTAAAAAAATATCCTGAGATACAGACCCAGTGACTTACATCCAAAATCACTTTCTGAGGCTAATGCAGTTTTATCAGTGGCAAGGATCCTGCGCTGTCTCTTTGGCTGTGACCTCTGCTTCACTTTTATTAATCTGTGTGCTGGCCAGCCCTGCTTATCAGGGATTTGCTATTTGAGGTGAAGTTCTTTCTCAGACTCTTTCCACTGCACCATTTGTCTTCACAGCACAGATTCTCTCTTCTCTCAACTACTGCACTGACATCTTTGCTTGACTTCGTGTTCTTCCATCCACCCCCCAGGCTATGGCTGCCTGCTTATTTATGCTGTCGGCTTAATTTCTTGATTGATATCCTCACATTCCCCTTGCTGCTTACTTATTTACATCCTCTGCTTGTTTCCAAGTCCTGCTCCTTTAAGACCTCGGCGCTATTTTATTTATGGAAAAGAATCACTGTTTTCCACAGCATGTTCTTTATGCTGCTGCCACGACCTTCTACAGCACCAGTTAATCATCCCAAATATTGCCACGCTCCAAGTGCCGTGTTCCTCAATCCTCTGAGCCTCTCTGGTGGAATTCTCTTCCTGGGGACACCTCGCCAGCTGAAGCTGTGCATCTTTTTTATTATATTCATTATTTAGCACCTAAACGGCCCTACATTCTCTAGGTAAATAGAAAGGAAGGTACTCATGCTACGTTACTCATGACTTGTGATCCTGGTTTACCCTTCTCCAGGGTAAAACAGCAACAGCTCCCACAGCCAAGGGGTTTTCCCCTGGGTAAAACAAATTGGCAAAGAACAAAGCAGCTCCACATGAGCTTTGTGTGGTGGTCTGATGGCAAAAGGTACAACATCCTGTAGGGGAGAGAGGGAAACAACGCTACTCCCATCTGTAAAGCAAATCTTTTGTGAATCTGAGAACACAGAGGGGTAAAATGCTGGCTCAGGAAAGGCAGGAGAGCTGCTCTCGGCAGTGTCACAGTTTCACTGGGATTTTGGTTGCTGGAGGATGAATTAGGGTGTGAGTATCAGGGCAGGAATCTCAAAGGACTCTTTGGGGTGAAAGAGAGACTTACCCTGGCCAGCAACTCAAAGAGTTTCACCTTGACTGAGGGGCCAGAAATCATCCTACCCGAAGTGCTCCTTCCAGCCACTGCCAGAGCATTTCCAGCCAAAGCTTTGTCATGAGAAAGGCTGCACTGAGGTTTTCTTGTACATAACAAAATGTTCCGTGGGCTTCTCCTGATGGATGCTGCTGATTTCTGCTGAAGTGATGACCTGGCACCTCCCAGCCAGCACAGAGAGGACAAAGAGCTCAGAGTCACCCTGCTGCTGCTGGGCCATGTCCCTGGGAGCAGTACTGGGAGAACAGTGCTGAGGAGGACAGCAGGTGAGGAGAGCAAACTGGAATGTGACTGTTCAGCTGAATTCCCAAATGCACCACACATGCCAAATAGATTCTTTTTCAGAGCTGTCAAACCAGCACACTTAGGGCCATGCCTGAGTTGTAGCCAAAGCTCTCCTCAACGTACTGCAGACACAGTCTGGGCTCCAACGTGATATTTGTAAAGCATAAGTGGAGTGCTTTGAGATGGACACGCCGAGCTGAGGGAGGGGAGCCTGCCTCCCTTTTCAGATGTAAAATGGGGGATGCTCCAATAACCCAAGATGTAGTTAGTTGGTAAAACAGACTGATTTGTGGCCCTGTTTAATGACCTTGCTTAACTTGCTGGCTGCTGAGAAGCTGGAGTGGTTGTTTTGCTCTGGGTGCAGAGCAGAGTCCAAGCCCACCCTGTGTTTGTAGTGTGCAGCAGGGGAAGGAGCGAGCAGAAGCTATGCATTTAACAAGTGGCAAAGTGATGCCACAGGGGGAAAAAATAGATGCAGCTGTGCCTGCAGCATTACTTAATCTTTCTCCTTCCATTTCCTTCCATGAAGATTGAGCCCCAGCCAGCAGAGAAATAGCTGCTGGTGCTTATAGAGAATATAATGCCCAAGTGCAGCCTGTAGCTGGGAGATATGTGCTTGGTTTTCTGCACAGTGCCTTCTGCATTAAAGGTTCACAGAACTGTCCTCACTGCCTGCCCCAGGACTGCGCCTCGGCGCTGGGCACTGCAGAAGAGGAGTTGGCTTTGGAGCAAAGTGCAGGCAGCAGGGCAGTCCTGGGGCAGCAGCAGCAGTGACAGCACTGCCCTGGCTGCCCTGCACACCCCCAGTGCCCGGCAGGGATCTCAGGGAAACCTCAGAACTCTGTCCAGCTCTGTCCTCTGCTCTGTGCCACCACACTGAGCTCTGTGCCACCCTCCTCTGTGCCACCACAGCGAGCTCTGCCTCCTGCCACACTGCTGCATGCTGCTGCTGGGGAAATGCAGGACTGGGAAGGGCTTCCTGGGCGACACCCTGCTCCTGCAGACAGGCATTTAATCACAGAGGCGTCAGAATAACAAAAAGGCATAAATACCCGGTTTTAATTCTCAGCTATATAAAGGCACATCCAAATATAAATCACAATAAGCTTCAAAGAGAACTAAATTGCCTGATCCGGTGAATCGGATCCAAAGCAGCCTACCACCGAAACACAGCCCACAAGACATTAATTAATACAGAACTAGAAGGGAAGATTGGTGCCAGATTTAAATAGGTGTATTTCAAATCACAATCTGGTCCAAAGCATCATGAGTTATATTCCTGAATTACACGATTCCTGGTGGGTGGTAGGGAGTGTCCTGCCCAGCTGGAAGATTGCCCCTGTTGTTTTGGCTACCTCAAACCTCAGATCACTGAGATTTCAGTGGCTTGGTTTTACCCATTCACCCATGACCTCATCCTCTCACACAGAACAGAAAACTTCGTCCTTCCGTCCTTTGATGTAAAACAAAAATGATGAAAATTGACAGAAAAATTCAACTATCAAGAGTCTGACAGAACATGCAAAAAGAAGAGAAACAGAGATTAATGGATCTCAGCACTGTGTATCCATTTAATGGCCTGTTTGGAGAGGGACAGTGGAGATACCACAGCTGTGGCTGCCCCTGGGTCCCGGGCAGTGCCTGTGGCCAGCTTGGATGGGCTTGGAGCACACTGGAATAGTGGAAGGTGTCCCTGCCCATGGCAGGGGATTTGGAACGAGATAATCTTCAATATCCTTTCCAACCCAGCCCATCCTAAGGTTCTGAAATTTACTTAAGAGAGGGCTGTGTTAGCTCCTGCGAGCAGCGGCGCTTGGTTCACACCTCACCTTTCATTCCTGCAGCAGCATCTTCTGCCACGGGAGAGCTCCCAGAGGAGCCTCCTGGGATGATGACAGGCTGCACGGCACCTCGGCACATCACCTGGGTTTGCATGTTTGCAAAGCAGCCAGGATGTGACAAGGACAGAGCTGCGAGCAGCCCGGGCCTGAGCGCCACATGTCCTGCTCATCCAAGGAGACATCTATTAAACTCCCTCTTGTCTACCCTAAGGGGAGAGCACGCTGTGCAGCACAGAGACCTTCCAGAAGCCCTGCAGGCTGCTCAGGCACACAGACACTGAGCACCTGGCAAATTCCCTGGCAGCAGCAGCCTGGCTCCAGGCCTGGCTCAGGCGGAGTGACGATGAACATGTGGGCGTACGGGCAGCGCGCTCCTGAGGCTCAAACCATCCGTAAAAGAAAACCCAGCTTGGAAAGAAAACAAGCAGTTGGTTTAGTCAGATGCTTATTAAAAGCTTGTGCATTACCTCTTGACCATGCTATTTTTAAGATCTCACCCTAGCAAGCACTGGTACCTTCTCAAAGGTAATGAATGTTCATACCTGAGAGCAAAGCTGGACAAAGGGAGCACTCGGTGACTCTCACAATAAAACTCACACAGAGGATGGAGGAATTAGAAAAGCAAAGCCTCAGGCTTGGATGATCAGAAAATCCTGAAGAAGTTCAGATGCTTTTCTGTACCTGCTCTGCCTAGAAATCACAAAGGATTTGCTTCTCTCATGTGAATCACAATGCTGTTCTGGTTTCAGCTGGAAATTACACCATATTTCAGCAGATTTTCCTGCTTTCAGCCTAAAAGCAAAAAATGCGAGAGCACAATAAACATTCTGTTAAGTCTGACCAAACTTCTAGCCTCGGAAAAAATACTTATCCTTGCTTTATTAGACCCAATTTGGATCACCCATCTGTTGTCTGAGGGAGTTTGAAAGCTCATGGGTGGAATAAAAAAAAACCTTTCCATCTTCTTAACTATTCCACTGGCATTTGCTTATGAGTTTGCTGCCAAGTAAGAAGTGTCTGAAGGGGACAGCACCTGAAGCTTTTTGGAACTGGCTTAGTTCAAGCTCTACCTAACAAGCGAGTGACATGTGTATTGTGTATTGTCACCGGCAACTTTCCTCATAAAGCAGGAAAGGCATGTATAGATCTGGAGTTATTTTTCCCACTCCTCTTTATTACTTTTCCTTTGTTCTCTTGCTTATCTATTCCTTTTTAATGCAGAAGATAATACAATTCCTATTCTCCTGGCTTGTGATGTTCAATGCATTTTGACATGTGATGCTGGTTGATGAAATTGGAGGAGAAAAGCTGCATGATGATTTAAAGTGTTATTTTCATGATTGTGCCACTCTTGAGTATGGCACAAAGGCAAACATGACACATGAGTCTCCCGAAGAAAATAATCAGGATGACAGAACGTTAAATTAAAAATTAGACTGTCCTGGTTAAACCAGGATGTCTGGACATCTAACCTTATAGGATTATATCTAACATCCTTTTACCAGCGACAGTTAATGCTTGAAGGGATTTTATTCTCATGTAATCCCCGCATTGCTTTCAAATCTGCTTGTTTGGGGAGGATATAATTAAAACTTATTATTCCTCCTTTCTCTGCCAACCAACTGTCAGAGAGCAGGAACAGAGAAAACAAGATTCCTTTACCAGTGAAAACCCTTGTTATTTTATAACTAAACCCTTCTATTTCTACTTAATTTCAAATCAAAGGATCAGCACAGCCTTTTTCACTGGCAAAATGTAGTGGACATGTACCAAATCTTCTTTAAGGAAAAATAAAATAAAATAAAATGTTGACAAATCCTTGGAGAAATAGAATTTCAGAAACAATTTTTCTCATCCTCCCTTTTCCTTGTTCTGCATCCTTGCATATACCAGCTGACTTTTGCATATGATGCAGTAAAATGACTAGACAATTTCATTTTTCCATAGCATTCCACCTGTCTTGTCTGCTTAGTGGAAAATAATAAAATATCCATTGCATATGGGATACACACATCACTGGATAAAAGAAATTTGGAAATCCTCCCATGAAATTTGGGAGGAACTCTCCAATGTACACACAGCACACATGAGCAGTACTGTGCTGTTTAGATCCCTGAAGGGGTTTCAGAGATTTGACAACCTTAAACCCGGGGATTCAGGACTTTTTCATTGCTGATACACTCTCTCATGTCAGTTCAGGTTCATCTTAACAGCACAAATCCAGGATATGAAGGATGGCATTGCTGCCAGCTTCAGAGAGGACAGAGAAACCTGCAAGGAAAGCCTTACACATCACCTGGCCAGAAGAAATTAAAGCTTTTTTATGTTTTAGGCATTAATAAACTTATAATGGTGAAGCTCAGTGTGGAGTAAAGATCTGGAAAATCCCTGGTGTCTGTTAGTTGCATTAGAGGAAACAGACTTTTATTTCTCCTTTCCACAGACATTTGTCTGCGTGGTAGTGAAGCAGACAGATTTCTCCCCGTCTTCCAGTCCCCTCCTGACAAACTTCCCAGTTCCACTGGCACTGGCTGTCCTTGCAGGGGCAGACTGAGCGCTGGGCTCTGCTCCTGCCCGGGACAGCAGAGCCCAGCCTGCCCCTCCCTGCCACCTCTGGCTGCCCTTGAAACGCTGAGCAAAAATCAAACCACACAGTTCCTATCCAGATTTGTGTGTTTGTATGTTCATTACAGCGCTGGATGCATGTGAGGGACCCTTCCTCTTCAAAGTGCGTGCCCCTGACTACTCCAGATCCTTTTTTATTACCTTTACTAATTTCGGTATGCACAGAATTTCACAATAGGTCCATGCATATTCACTCTGCTGATTTCGTGTTACACTTACAGCTGGTTACACTTGTACTCAGTTTCTGTCAGAAAGTACAGAAAGAACTCCTGGGTCACTCTGTGCTGTTTCAAGGTCCGAGGAGTCTTTCTTATCTCTTTAGCTTGGAAATTCTCATTCTTTCTCCTCAGCTGGGGTAGTCTTACAGTGTTGCAGTTACCAGACTAAACAGCATATTTTACTTACGCTAGCAAGCTCAAAGCGGCACATTTCACCTAAATCCAAACGGATTTCTGCCCTGTTAAACTCTCCCTGGTGAGGGGCCACAGGAGCTGTGGCTTTCAGGGCTGTGCCCCATCTCCCCCTTGCCAAGGCTGGCACTCTGCACGGAGCTGGGCCCTGGTCACCTCCAGCCCCACAGCTTCGCTCTCAGCGTGGGGTTGGTGTTGGCCATCCCTTGGGTGGGCACCGTGTGGGGAACCCCTGCCCACAGCCCTGGCCCATCCCCAGCACCCCTGTGCTCCTCACAACTGCCTGCAAAAAGGCCAGCAGGACCTTTCTGGAAGGAAATGAGACCAGTCCCCAGTGCTGAGGCACATCTCCAGGATGGAGATCCCGCTGTGCCAGCAGGATGCCAGCCAGGGCAGCTCTGACCCCGCACCTGGGCACAGCAGGGTCCAGGGACAGGCTGCCTGCAATTGCTGCTCGGCACATTTCGAAGGACAAGCCAGACAATTACTCTGGAGAGAAGAAAGCCACGGCAGCAAACGATCCTGTTAAGTTTGGTGCTCAACTCGGTCCTGAAGCTGAGAAGGAGAGTGATTCAATAAATGAAAGGGGCAGTGTGAGGGCACTGCTGGGCTCTTGGGGCAGCACCAGCAGGTCCCACATGGCACACGGGGCTGGGAGCTGTCAGGGGCTGCAGGTATCACTGAGTGGTACCTGGGAGCTGTCAGGGGATGCAGGTATCACTGAGTGGTACCTGGGAGCTGTCAGGGGCTGCAGGAATCACTG
>QUSF01000018.1:13867924-13889194 GCA_003676055.1 Chloebia gouldiae | reverse complement strand
ATCACTGGGTGGTACCTGGGAGCTGTCAGGGGCTGCAGGAATCACTGGGTGGTGCCTGGAAGGTGTGAAGGGATGCAGGTATCACTGAGTGGTACCTGGAAGGTGTGAAGGGATGCAGGTGTCACCCAGTGCTCCCTGGCAGGTGGTGGGTGCTCAGTGGCAGTGCCACACCCATCACCCAGCAGCTTCTGCACTCAAACACTCAGAGCTGAGCTCCAGCAATGAGGGCAGGGCAGAGGCAGGGAGCTGAAGCTCCTTGTTTTTCTTCAGATGAGGTTTTCTGAACAGCAGAAGAATAAAAATACTCGAGCCAGTCCTGCCTGCAGAAGTGTGGGTGTGATTAACTCACGGCATGCATCGCTCAGCCCAGCCTGTGATAATTGATGGGGCTGAACTCATTTAATGCCAGCCCGGGTCTGATGCATAAACATCCAGCATTCCCTTTAGCAATCAAAATTAAACAGGGCTCTGGGCTTTTGGAAAGCTGGGACTGAATTCACTGACTACTTCATTTTTTTAAAAAAGAACGCTATTGATTATGTAAGTAAAGAAATTCCAAAAGAAGTAAACTTCCTTACAGATGTACCATCAAAAAAGGAAAACAAGTAGGTTTTTATTTACCCAGGAGAACCTCTAACTAGCAATTCTCAGTCACCCAGAGGTGGCTGATTGAAATATTGATTAAGGTCTATTTCCTGCATTGTGTTCCAGTGGCAGCTTTGCTGCAGCTCATTTTTACATGCTCAAGGAATGCGCTGTTTGGGAAAAAATGCAGTAACTAGACCAAGTTTTTAAGTCATTTTAAGCTGAACTAAATTCAGCCTGACTTTTAAAATTCATTAAACTTCAGTTTAGACTAAATTCAATTAGACTTTCCTAACTCTCTAGCAGACATAAGCAATACAGGTCTTAGTCTTGAGGTGGAGAGTTTCTATTTATAAAAGATGAGAAGGTTTGGGTAAAGGATGAGAAGAGCTGGATGAAGGATGGGAAAAGTTGGCTAAAGGAGAAGCATTTGGGCAGCACTCTGAGGCACATGGTGGCATTCTCAGGGTGGTCCTGTGCAGAGCCAGGAGCTGGAGTCGATGATTCTCATGTGTTCCTTCCAACTCAGGGACTCTGAGATTCCTCAGAATGTGTTAAAGAGCTGGCCCAGAGATTAATGCTGCAGCACAGCCTCAGCTATTTATACTGCTGGTGTAGAACTTGGCTACAGTCCTGGCTATGACACATCTCACTCTTCCTCGTTCCTTCCTGCTTCTTGTTCTCCCCTCTTAGACCCCGAAATTCAATCCTGTGATCAAGTACACCCCTGTGCAGAGCAGATCACGAATCACAAAATTCCTTTTGACCACTCCGTTTCCGTCTGAACGAGGAGCTCAGCAGCAAACCAAACTCCCTGATATCTCTAAGGAAAATTCAGTGTTCTGAGCACAACCCAAAACAGGAGTGATGAGAGCCAGAAGCAGCTGGCAAAAGTGCTGCAGAGCTTCCTGATGCAGACAGTCTCTTCCTTAAAGCAGCTCGAAGGAGCAGCAGCTTCCAAAGAAGTCTAGGCAAGCCTTCAATAATCCAGTAAATTCATGCTTTTCCTAATCCATGGAGCAGGTATTTGACTGTAAAAGCTAACAACTGAAAAAACAGTTCCTTTCATCCAAGTAAAAGCTCTTTGGATGGAGGACTATGAAAAATAATCAATTTTAATTGGTTTGTGACTATAAAAATAAGCAAAATTTGGACAGATGTTGTATCCACTCATGATTTTTCTACCAGTGCAGCAATGAATTTAAGTTGTCACTGAGACACGGCCAAATTCTACCAACCAAGGTCGGTGGTGTTGAGTAAGAGATTTGTATCAGGGCAGAACCTGCCTTGTGGTCTGGATTTGAAGCAGGTGACCTGCTCAGAAAAAGCTCCACCACCTTCCTGGAACCTGCCTGTTAACCTCTCAGGGTTGTGGTACTGATTTCTCCACACTTGTTACATCCTTTCACCCCAGAGTCACTGAGAGGGCACCTTTGTATCACTCCTATTTTTTCTGTGTTATTTTATCTACTTTTAAGCAGTAGATACAGACCATATCAACCCTGCTGGACTCCTTCTTGTATAAAGACATGTAAATCTTTTTATTACACAGCACTTGAATAACCTATTTGAAAATATCCCATGGGTTTCAGATACTTTGGCATGGCAGTTCCCAATTGGATTTATTTAGCAAAAAGCTGTGTTATCTCTCCAGAAATGCAAATATATGATTTCATTCCTATATGTTGATCCAGATTCTAACCTAACCTATGATTAAGGTAATGTGAGCAGCTTTGAGCAGCAATGTGTTTTTCCAAAATGCAGGCTGAGTTAAAAGCAGAGCTGGGGAATCTGTGACTTCTGCTGAAGGAAGCAAGGAAATGTCCCATGGCAGCAGCAGGGATGAGGGAGGGGGAGATCATGACAGTGAAACCACCAGAGGAACTCAAGGAAGCAGCTAAATGCAGAGACTGGAATTTGGCCAGCAGGTCCTGGTTAATGGTCTTACCCTTGAGAAAGCTGACAGCAAGTGCTCAGCACTGGGTTTTGCCACTCATGGCTGGGCACTCGAGTGCCCTGTAAGGATGGCTTTGGTTCAGGGTCAGAGCCCGAGGCAGGAGAAAAGGACAGGAGCCCTGAGCAGCCTCTCCAGCTTTCTCTGTAAGCCTCCACTGGCCCTCAGATATTTCTACTCAGGTGTAGTCCAGGATCAAAATATTTTGCTCAAAATACAGCTTGAGGTCTTCAAAACACTCAGTCAGCAATATTTAATACAAAGCAGAACAGCAGCGTGTGCTACGTTTGGGTTTGTCACTGCCATAGGGTTCAAATAATTACCTACATACAACACTCATTATATACTCAATTAAAACTTTGTGAGCCACAAAAGCTTGGAAACACAAACCTATCCCAGTCTACGCTGAACAAAATGAAACCCAGTTAACTAAATACCATAAGACTCAGTGGGAACACTGACATATGTATGCAAGTTATTTTAATTAGACAATGCAGGAGAGACACACACAATCTGCTCCCTTGTGAACACCCAGCTGTAGGCTCAGAACATACTACACCTCGAGTGAGGAGCACTACCAGCCACTGAGGCTTCTCAGGAAAACATTCCAGCCACCAGCCTCTGGAAAATAATCTTTCTGAATTTCTGAGCCAGTGCAGCCTCTCCAGCACTCCCCCTGAAATAACACTTGCAGGCAACCAGTCAATTACTACAGCATCTCTCCTACCTGCTTTTATTTAAAGTATCAGCAAACAGTCAGATATTTTGACATCAGCAGATGAAAGAGCTTCATTACTTTGCAGCTTAATTAGTAACATAAACATCTCTAAAGGAACAAAAGGTAAGGGACAGCTTGTTTGGCTGGGCTGTCACTGAAATGATTGCCTCCGTTTGTGTGTGCTGATCCCCCTGCTCTCAGAGCTTGGCCTCTTCCTCCCCTGCTCTTCCCTGGCCCAGGGCCAGGCTCAGAGTAGGGATGGTGCTGAGTCAAATGAGAAGAGTGGGGTGTCTTATCTGCAAAAACACACTTTCCCTCTGCCCCTGCTATCCTGAGATGCATACCAGTCATTGCAAATTCTGCTGACTTGAGTTTTGTGAGAAAGTAATCAGAGGTAAGCAGCAGTGCCAAACAGTAGTTTGGGAAAATTCAAATGAGAGCACAGATGAGCAGCTCGCTGGGGGAAGGAAGATTTGCAGCACTGTGGAGGATCTGCATCATGGAGAAGAATGACCAGGGGCAGCCAGGTGGGTTGGTGGGGAAAGAACATCTTGCAACACACCAGAAAACTGGGTGAGACCAGCATTTGGTGACTTTACCAACTGAAACTCGCATTTCTTTCTAAAATGGGTGGAAGTCAATAAATTCCTATGGATAGGAATAGTTAATTGATTTTGCTGCCACCTGTGAGCCCAAGTAAGCTGTGAATATAATATTACTTGCTGGCTTCTTCACACTACTGTGAATATTTCACACAGGAGAACTCCAGACAAATTATTCTAGTCCTGTGTCTTTTTATTGCTGCTAATAGCTTGTTTCAACAAAGAGTCAGACATTCCAAAATTGATGGGAAGAATATTGACATTGGCTTAATAAATCCTTCCAACCAGAAAGAGTTGAACAAAGGGAAATAGGTTACACTTCTCCTTGTGGACCTGTTCCGTAATTAAGGCGCTTCGGGCAGAATTTTAAGACCAAGAATTCCAAAACATGTGTCAGTTTGTAATTCCTCTGATCATTTCTTCCCTCTGTGCACCCCTCTACCATCTAAATGCCTTTTAAAGTCTGCCCCTTGAACGCTTCTTTCCCTGGCAATTTGTGCAGATCCTTTTTGATATGCAGGGAGCTTAGATATACCTCACACTGTTGGGCTGCAGCAATAAAGCTTTAACTAAGATGAAACCAGAAAATCTGGAAAACCACAGGGTCAGGGTTGCCTGAGCAGCTTGTTCCAAGATTAGTGGTGTGCAAAGTTAAGGTTTTAATACAGCCAGCCTTAAATTTCTCAGATATTCAGATAGAACAGAAATGATGTGGCCTTGAATTCATCCCATCACAGGCAGTTCAGCACCACTTGACTGCCAGGGCCAGGCTGATTTTTGTAATGATTGTTAATATCAGCTGCATAATAAGCTCATATGGGAACATCCCAGGCAACCTTGCTTAGCGCTGCTGTGACAAAGGGACAGTGAGACAGGAGAGGTGTCCCGGGGCAGAGGGGACTCACCCATGCTCCTTGAGGAGAAAAGAAACAACACTTTGTGAAAAAAGAGACAGTTCTGCCAGGACAGGAGTATCTGGAGGAGAACAGAACAGCACGGTGAAAGATGGAGAAATGATTCTACAACTCTGTGTGGGCACTTGACAATGAATCTCAGGGTACAAAGAATTAAAAATCCTTACAGCTTCCACATCTTGTAGGTAGAGCTCTGGCTGATAAGGCCTATAAGAAGATCTTTAAAAATATACCTGTGCAAGCACGTTTCTTTCTGTCCAAGGAATTGATGTAAAAAGATATTTTTCTAAGCACTTTCTCCTCTGCCAGCCCTCCTGCTCTCTAAAGGACAATCCCATGTTCAAGAAGAGTGGGATTTACAGAAATCTGAACAAGCACAAAGGATTTTTTCTAAACCCCTCCTCTGCTGTAGCATGTAGGGTTTTGCGTGTCACATTCTCCTATAATTCTCTCTTCTCCATGATCCCTTTTCTCTCCCCCTTGCTCAGCTCTGTACCTGGTCCCTCCCAAAACTCCGTTCCCCTGCTTGGCCCAATGCCTCAGCCGCAGCACAGAGCTCTGCCCACTGATCTCTCTCCATCACAGTGCATCAAGCTTAGGGCACTTTTGGGGAAGATTAGAGGCTCTCTCTCTGCCTTCCTGTCCACCTGGAATGCCACATCCAAAAGGGATAATGGAGATATTTGGGAGAAGAGCCGGAGCCCTCCCACGCCGCTTACGAATGCTGTCTCGCATGGAAGGAGTAACATTTCTGCTCCAAAACTGGATGGACCTGTCATCACTCCAGCAAATAAACAGTGGGGATAGGTGTGAAAACTGGCTTTCGGTCTGATCTGAAAATAATTTCTGAGCTGCAGGAACGACAGTGTTTTGAGGCTGGCTGCTGAGGAAAATGCGGCTCTGGCATGGGAGAAGGGGAGCAAGGAGAAAGCTGTGGTGCTTGGACTGTGCACAAAAGGGCTGAGGATTTGCTTCTCTAATTTCCACCTCCCGGTGAAAATTTCCTCTCCCTGGTTTATAGAAAACACAGGTTTATTCCAAATGGTTTTGTTGAAGAACAGAGTTCTTTGAAGTTCTGGCAAAAGGTCCCTGTGAAAAGGGCTGAAAATTGCAGTACCACTGCTTTGGAAAAGGGCTTTTCATAAGCAAATATCAAATTACCATGCTATCTTCATACGAGGCATTGTTCAGTCAATAAAGGGTACTGATAATTGACACTAAAGCCAGACATTCAAATTCCAGAAGGTGAAAAACATTCCTCGGAATCGGCCCTTTGATTCCAGATGCAGCTGAACTCTGCCTACAGAGAACTTCTATTTAAAACCTGCAACAAAATAGCCTGCTCTTTCCTTTGTACTTTTCCCTGCTTTGTGTTAGGGAGTTGTACCGACTTTGTGGAGTCACTGCAGTTACTTGTAAATGATGTATGAAAAGAACAATTCCTGTCCTTTCCATGCACCAAGAGAATACTGGCAGCCCGCAGCAAGCCCAAGTTTGCTGCTTGTTTATATTAAATTCGAACCCACCAAGCTCCTGAATTTAAAGATAATTCTCATCCACACAATCAGCTCTGTTGCCACTTCAAAGGAGACAAGTTTCAGGATTGCCTTTACCCCCTGATCTCCCCTCAGCCCACCTTCAGGTTTTAAAGATTTTGTTTTGACATTTAGAGGGTGAAGCTCGAGGTGGGAATTGCCACAGACCTGGGTGTGGTTCTCTCTGACACCACGGGTAAGAACTCCCCAAGAAACTGATCAGAAAAGCCATTGGTGCAGTTGCAAAAAACCAGGAAAAGACCCCATGACAAGAGATCATGAGACAAGCTCAGCTGTTTTCCCCTCTTTAATTCCACCTCTCTTAGTCCAGAGGAAACCCAAGCTATTTTGTAAAGGTGCTCGATTTTCACAGTAATAAAAGACTTCACTGTGTTACTACAAGAGTCTCTAACTGGAAAAAAGCAGAGAAAGGAATGATCCCGTTGTGTAGGAACAGCCCCGGCAGTGCAGTACCCCTGTTTGCCTGGGTCAGGCTGCTGCAGTTGGGAGTGTGGCACAAATGGACACGGAATTCAGCCCACGGAGTGCCTCGCTCTCAGCTACAGGTGAAACCACAGCCTCTGCTGTCACAGCTCTGCTGCTTTCAAAGCCTCAGAATTGCATCTTTCCTCCCTGCCACGCCATTTGATTAGGGGAAAAGTCACCACAGCTCCGCTCGCTGCATTTCAGCATCTTTAACACATTGCCAGCCAGCTGACAGAACGACTCTTAAACATCAGATACTTCCCCTCCCCAGAGCTGCACGTAAAGGGGAATGCAGATTTTTATTTTACTCCCTTTGAGTGCTCAATAAGCAGCCTATTCTTTCAGGGAGGACATGGGCTGTGCTCCCTGCCTTAGCTGCCTTCCCCAACATGCTGTTCCACTACACAGGCATGTAAATAAATTACCTTCTTTTTCCCACGGGAATAACAGACTGACATTTAATTCTAACTAATGCTTTAGGGGGTAAAAGATGGGAAGAGCTGGGTCAGGAGAAAGTATTCTCCTGCTGCTTGGAGTGAGAAGCAAGGAAGAGACAGATGGCAGCTTTCCCTTCCTTCCGAAGCAATAGTGTCTTAAAGCTCTTGGATGCTGTATTCTTAAATCTATAAAGAGGTTTAAAAGTGGCTGTGTGTGAGAGGCTGGCAAGGGTGTACTTGTTTATGGGGGAGCATTCCTGCTCTGGATAGGGTAATAAAAGAAAAGGCAAGAAATGTCTGGGGTGTCTGGACTGTAGGTTTGCAAAGCTCTGTGCTGACCAGGTACAGTCAGATTTCAGTTCTGCAGCTGGATATTAGGAAAGGGAAAAAAAAATCCCTAGCCAAACAATTCATCTTTTAAAATATCACCCCTGCAAATGCTCCTCCATTATTGCTTTTGATCTCACATCACCTTCCCCTCTGCCTCCCTCGGGGTTTTAGAAAGAAAGCTGAAAGAGCTTCAGCAGACAGTGATCCTTCACCTCCTTCCTGGCTGCTCCACTCCTGCCAGCCTTTCTCCAAAGGGTGTATGGCAGACACAAAGGAGAAAATCCATCCATAAAGCGCTGCACACTCATCTCCTCGCCTCTCCCTCAGCTCCCCACAGCAGCGATCATCTTCTGTCGCAGCCTGCCGCGGCCGGGACAGGACGGAGCCATTTCTGAGGAATGCCGTGTTTCGGAGGCTGTCTCAGGGCGGGTCGGGCTCTGTCCTGCGTGCTGTGTGAGCTGTGGTGTCTGCCCAGCCTGCCAGGGACCGCGGAACAGTCCGAGCGCGAACCGCCGGGATGATTACAGGCGCTTGGCAGGAGTTAACCTCCCTTAACACTCCCGGCATCACTCACTCTTCAGGAGTTTGAGCTTGGATCTCATCGAAGCCTTCAGGGACTGAAAGCCTTTGCCAGGTCTTGCTTGCTCCAAGTGGCCACTGTGGTCTAGGCGCAAGTGCGAGGAAAATTAACACCTTAATTAGCTCCGCTGCTGCTCCGAGGTGCTTCCTCTGCCTCCTGGGGGCTCTGAAGTTGCTCCAAGCCTCGCAGGGGCCACGAGGATGCTCTGCCACCCTCACCCCTCCTGTCCTACACGGGCTGGGCCACCTCAGAAATCAGATCTGACTCACTGCACCTCCTTCAGGAAAGAAGAGTATTCCAGGGGCACACTCAGCCACACACGGCCCCACACATCCCAAGGTTTTACAGCCAGACAAGGAAAAGACAACTTTAATTCACTTATACCATGGGATGGACAAAGGACGTGGAGCTGCACTGGTGTCTCTCCAGAATCCCTCAGACTCATCAGATTAATTCAAATAATGGAAATAAGAAGGTCAAGGGTTGCTCTGGAGCAGCTCTTGTCTACTAACCGAGGAACAATTGCAATAGTTTGTTTTTTGTCTGAGGCTGCCAGACCTCAAAGGCTTTGCCTTGCAGGGATCTGTGTAGCAGTAAGCAGGACTGAGGTACTTCACAATACACATGATTGCATCCATACAGAATTGTTTGGTGCAGTAAGACCTGGCTCTGCAGGGCTCCTGGTGAAGGAAGACACTTAGAAAACAAGGTTTGCTGAGCTGAGATGAAGAAATGACTTTCTGTTTGCAAGAGTGATGCTGTCTTGCTGGGCAAACATCTTGCTATTTGAGCTTGTATGCTCGTGTTTACTTGAAGTTGACATGGTTGATCTCTGTGCCAATCACACACAAACATGTACATCAAACTCTATTTGCATAAAGCAACTTTGCAGTTAATTAAGAAATACAGAAAGATTTAATCTGGATTTATGCTGCCAATTTAGCTGAAATGCAGGGTTATGTTTTTCTGTTCTCCACCAGTTCTTGAGTAAGGAATCCCATATTTCAAACTTGTGTCCAGCTTCAGCCATTCACATGCACAATCACTATGGACTTGTAATTACACCAGAGGCACGATGCCAGCCTTCCTAGATGACATTTGGATTTTTTGCCAAGTCATTAACCTTACATCCAATTCATTTTCAATCTACTCTACCTCCTGAAGGCTTGGAATATTTGTTTGCTCAATCAGTTCTTGTAAATCACAGATTCATCTGAGATTTGGTCCTGCTTTTGCCACTGGAATATATCTCAGCCCTAAACACAAGCTCTGCCCTCTAAAGATCAAGACCAGGGGTTCCAGAGAGAGGCTCCAGCTTTTCCTTCCTCTGCTTTTAAGAAAACAAAATCCCACATGCACTGTGAGATGGTTTGCTACAGGTAGCTCATGCAAGGTATAAACTTCCTTCAGATGTTTTTAAAGTATCATACATAAAACACTAAAGGAAGTACCACTCTCTGGCATTCTTGAGAGAGCTGGAACATTGGACGTTATGTATGAAATATTTAAGGAATATAGTTTTGATGTGTTATTTTCCTTGTCTGTGTGCCTGCAAGTGGAGAGGTGGATGGGATTCCCAGAGAGTCTCTTTTATAGATTCTGCTGACAGCTCTACAGATCCAGCTCTTTTCAAGCCCCGTTGATTCACTATCTAAGGAAAACACCAAACAAAACAGGTACACGTCCAAACTTTACAAAGGAAAATAAAAGAAACTTTTTTACAGAGAAGTTTGTTTTAAACTGTTTCATTTTTATGTGGCTTCATTAACTCTGGGTGCCCTGAAGCATTAGATACATGTAGAAAACAAAACCCAGGGACTTTTGCCCTCATCCAAATCACGTTCCTTGCCCCCAGAATTAGGCATGGTACAGTAGGTTTGGATGTCTTTAAGACAATAATGATGGATAAAGCAATACAGAAAGACTTCTAAAAAATCTATACTGCATTCCTTTCATTTGAACCCATAAATCTCTAGTGGCTGGGAAATGCAAGACTTCATAGTTACACCCCAAATAGCTAATGGCTCAGTGTCCTTTTTTTAATGCACTCACAGAATGGTTTGGGTTGGGAGGGACCTTAAAAGTCATCCAGTGCCACCCCTGCCACGGCAGGGACAGCTCCCACTGTGCCAGGCTGCTCCAGCCCCAGTGTCCAGTCTGGCCCTGGGCACTGCAGGGATCTGGGGACACCACAGCTGCTCTGGGCACCTGTGCCAGGGCTGCCCACCCTCCCAGGGAAGGATTTGTTCCAAATCTCCAGTCTAATTCTGCTCTCTGCCAGTTTAAAGCCATTCTCTTTTCCCCAGTTTACTAGAAAACCAGTTGTGCCAGTCAGCATCTAGAAAGTGTTTTGAGATCCGTGGATTACCCTTCCAAAAGTTCTCAAAGTTCCACCTCCTGTATCATTGCCAGCCACAACCTCCCTGTCAGATGTCAGAGGAAGAGGGGGACAGGAACAATCAATAACAACACAAATCTTCCACCTTCAGGTCTCTAAACTGATGCTTGATTATGGGTTAAGGTGGCCTCACATGAAAAGGAAAAGGAAAAGGAAAAGGAAAAGGAAAAGGAAAAGGAAAAGGAAAGGAGGAAGGAAATACTGGCTCTCTTCTCAGTTTTCTCTGCCATTCTGCTGCCTCTGCAGCATTAGTCCCAATTAGCAGCCGCGTTGCACAAGTGATTCAGGTCTCCCAACACCTCTGTAAGGGCCTGAGCTGGGCAATAAGTCTGGACTCTTCCCAGAGCTCGTTCACATGAAGGCAGATTGTTTTGCTGTATGTAGCTGCTCCTGCCCACACAGCTCTCAATAAAACCATGGAAAGGTTGGTCAAGTTCCCTTTTTTGCCCTTTTTTGTACCCTCTGCAGAGCTCACTGTGAGCTGGCACTCCAGCACTGGGCCTTTGCCAGCATCAGTTTTTAAAGAGCTGTACCTGAATCAGTGATGCTTGTCGCAGCAATCCCTGTAAACAATGCTTTATAGCATTACTCAGGTTTTACATGTTAGGACAACTGCTGCATAATGTTGTTTTCTCCGTTGAAGCTTTTGCTGGAGTCATGTTCTGCATCTCAGCTGAGGCAGTAAAAGAACCAGCTAAGAAACTATTTGGGGAGTCACACAAACAAAACCACACGGTTTTCTGAACGAGTTTTTCAGCTCAGCTCTTACTGGTCGCCGTTTAACTCCTGTTTGCAAACACCTGCTCACACCGGGGCTCCTTCACACCACCCCAAATGTCTACATAAGCAAAGTAGCCGAAGGCAGCTTGTTTCACAGGTGGGGTTCACCTGTGTGGGAGCTCAGAGATCACAGAGCCCACGGCAGGCAGCGCCGGGCTGCCCCGTCCATCAGCGGGCCCACGCTGAGTCCCAGCAGCTGGCAAGCTGGCCCCATATGTCTGAGCTGACCGGCCACAGGCACAAATAAGGAGCCCGGCAGAAGATGAATGCGGCCCGGAGCACAAACGAGGCGTGCAGGCGGCTGTGCGGGCAGGGACACGGGGCAGCGCTCCCAGCGGGATGGGGCTGCGGGAGAGCCCCAGCAGGGCAGCGCTGAGGGGCGATGCTGGCACACCTGAGCAGGAAACCCCAGGGAAATTCCGGCTGCAGAAATCGGTGAATAAATTGTCAGGTTTTTTTTGGGGGGCTCTGAAGGGTCAGGGTGATCTTGAGATCATAGAGTCTTTGCTTTTCTTAGCCTGAGTAGTTAAAGGAGGAGTCTGGAATGTTTCTGATTGTGCTTTTAAGGTTGTTTATTCTTTCTTATTTATAACATCTTTGACTTGTTGAGCTTTGGTTAGTAAGGAGGCTATAGTGTTTTGTCTTTGAGCTTAGAGCAGTTCTTACTTTATATACTTAAAATTATGTATGTTTACAATTTCTTTGTTAATTTCTATCACTTATGTTAGACTGTGAATCTTTAATAGAAAAGTGTTACTATCACACTAAGACATGGAGGACAAGGGAAAGGAGAAGCAGCCTAGGACACACTTTAATTCTTCTGTTTTGTACCCCTTTGAACTTTATTCTAAAAATCTTATAATTCTACTTTTCCACCCTGTGTTAATTCAAATATCACCCTATTCAAACCCTTATGACTTGTAATTCTTCACACAAACTGACAGTTTTTTCTACAGGCTAAAATCGAAGACACAGGTGTTTTTGTCTTGGTGCCAAGGACTCCGAGCCCCTGCCAGGGTCTGGAGACAGCCAGGGCAGCCAGAGGGATGTGCTGGACTCCAACATAAATAGCCAAAAAATGCTCTGTTAGTAATATCATAGCCACCAGTGAGTTCAGATTGAATTTGATGAAACTTTTGGCTTCAAATAGTGACAATTTTTTTCCTAATACATGCAAAATACTTAATTCCATTATTTTCTAAGGGAAAATTTATAGCTTTTTTATTTTCCAGTGGGACTTCTACTTGTGCTTTAAGCACCTTATTTTACAATGGTAATAAGATGTGTTTATCATCCTGGAAATAAAACGAAACATTTAATTTTTGGACCAAATTGTTCAAATTTGGATCTTCAGCCGCAATAATAAGAACACATAGCTAGATATAAGTGCATGTACACATGGCTGTTTGCATGCTTCCCTTTCAGCTGGTTAGGCCAACCAAGTGGAAAAAGCCTTCTGACAGCCCTAGAGAAATATTTCTATCAGAACCGCAAAGCCTTTCCTTGGCACCCAGAGCGTGCAGGGAGCTGGTCTGTGTCTCTGAGGTGCTGCAGGTGCCCGGGCTGGCAGTGCAGCCCGGCTCTGGGCTGAGCTGAGCAGCGCCGGGGGCACGGCTGAGCTCGCAGCTCCCCAGGACATCTCCCAGCACCCGGGGCTGCAGCAGCTCGGGAGCCCCGGAGCCTCCCTGCCAGCTCAGCACCCCTGAGCAGGCTGCTGGGGGGAACTGCTGCTTTTGTTAGGCCAGGCTGCAGCAGGAAGACCCGGATGGATTCCGAGAGTGCACCGAGCGAAAATTCAAGAGGGGTTTTGTAGTTGCTGATTTTAGATTGCTCCCCCGAGGCACCAGCCTTCAGGGATTTCTGCTTTGGGGAAGAAAGTGGCAGGGGAACTTGTTTCTGCTCTCCTGAAAGCCTCCCTCAACGTGC
Source organism: Chloebia gouldiae (assembly GCA_003676055.1). Lineage (NCBI taxonomy): Eukaryota > Metazoa > Chordata > Aves > Passeriformes > Passeridae > Chloebia > Chloebia gouldiae. The sequence continues at coordinate 13,875,949 of QUSF01000018.1, read as the reverse complement.
TGTGGGGCAGGGCTGACATTGGAGCAATTCTTGCCAAAGTCTGGAGCTTAGGTTGCCCTGAAATGGAGCAATTTGTCACTGGGTGCAAAGCGCTGCTTCTGACCTTTAACATGCACAATGTACACACCAAATTACAGATCTCCTGTCATACCCCCCCGTCCCTTCTCCACTTGAGCCGTACTGCAGAATACACTCGGAAATATTCACGGAGAAAACAAGCGGCCACCAAAGGCTTTCCACCACAGGACACGAACCTCTCGGTGCACAGCCATGTCACAAAGAAGCTGTAAAACCCCCAAAGTCATTTCCTCCGTCTAATTCACAATGACATTAACAAGAGCTGAACCCTGACCTGCAGGTGACTAAATTATGTTGCCAAGCAACCACACTTTGAATAAAGAGGGAGAGGGAGGGAGCAGCACCCGGGCTGCAGCTGTGGGATGAGTCCCCCTCTCCTGAGCCTGCTCTTCACTGGGACAGGGCTGCCTCTCCCCTCAGGTGCACACGCTGCCTTTCGGTTTTTTCCCTTTCCCCCTCGAAATTCCACACAGATAGGTATACAAGAACATTGCTCCAGCTAAAAGTGACAAAATGAAATATAGCAGCCATTTTTCTTTGGAGAAGAGGTGCTTATAAATTCACTTCGTCCAAAGTATCTCTCACTTCGGCAATACATCAAACTGTGCAGCCCCATCAGTCTGAATCAATTAGAAATTACTCACCAAGTAAATTACATTGAAAAGCTTTGATTTGTTACTGGAGTTTGTTACTCTTCTCTTCAATCTTAAAAGACTGAAAGCAAAAAAGTAATAATGTGACAGTGATAGTGAAATGTAACTTTTATTGAGATTGATGGGAACCTATTTGCCACAATATTTGCTTTTAATAATTTAATTTTTCAAACCCTGCAAAGAGAGCCATAAATATTTGACTATGAAGTTCTTTCAATTTAAGGTACTTTTGCACTATTTCCCTATTTTCTCCAAGATTTTTGTATTTCTAAAAATAAATATACCAACCATATGTTCATAACCACCTTTTGCTGTGCCTTCTAACCACGTTCTTTTAACTTTCATCTGTTGCAGGTTCGTAACCTTTCTACAAAAGGCACTTCAGGCACTGAAAGAAAACACAAAAGGATGGCTCCCTTAAGAAAATATTGGTTTTTACAGCTTCGGTTTATTTTTGAATTGGGAAAAAGGCTCAGCTCTGCCTGCCACGGAGGTCAGGGACAAACTTGCAGTGCTGCTGGTGGGAGCAGGGCTCGATTCCCTCATTAGCATCACTTAGGCTGCACGACCCGAGCAGGGCATTGTGTAACTGGCGCCACAGAAAGCTCTGCTCGGGCTGAACCACACGGTAATGTGCATTTTGAACCTCGCAATAATGAGAATACCAACAGAAGCGATGCTAATCACAGGCAAAGTTTCTAGCCAGGAGTATTTCTTGTACAGATGGGTTTGCCTAGACAGGGTTTGGCTGTTTGTGAGGATACAGCAGCAGGTTGTGTGCAGGACTGGGCTTTTCTGGGGTGCCAGCTCCCACAGGTGAGCAGGGAGCAGCTCAGGGGCTGGCCTGGCACTTCTCACCTGCCCTTCAGCCCTAAGGACAATGCAGGAAATTATGTGAAGCAGCTCTCGAGTCCTGTCCCAGCCCTGTCCCCCACGGGCTCTGCCCACGCTGCTGGTCCCACACTGGGGCTCCTCCCTGGGCACCAGCAGCTCCTCTTGGCTGCCCCAGCTGCACACTGGAATAGGTCCTTTTACAGGGGCCAGCTACAGATGTGCTGGTAAAACATCCCCTGAGCCTTTCTGGCAGGTTGGCTGCCTCCCAGGTGAATTGTCCCACCTGTACCTGGCAGCTCTGGAGCTGCAGTTACCATACCCACCCTCCCCAGTCCCAAACCTCTGCCACTGCTGACCTCCCAGTCCTGCAGGAGGACTGGGCTCAACAATGTGGTGAAACACAGCAGGGTGTAGCACCTGAAATTAAGACAAACGCAAACGAAAAGCACTTCTAACATCAGTGTCCTATGTAAATGTCAAATTCTAAAATGTGTCATTTGTAGAGAAAATTACTCACAAACTGAAAGACAAGGCAAAAAGAAGAGTCAGGTTAAGTTCTTTTAAAGGCTAGTAACAGATGACAAATGTAGTTCAAATAACACAGGTGAAGAATGAGTCATTATTAATGACAAAGGGCTTTAGTTATTGGTGTTGAATGGAAAAAAAAATCATTATGTTTGAAGCTTTATAGAGGCATAGAGTCGAAATTATATGCAATCCCTGCTAAGTGCCTGATTTTACTGCTAGAAAATCCCTCTGACTGAAATGTACTTCAAAGTAAACTACTTTAGAATTTCTTTGCGCTGTTGGATGCCCAACCAAAGGTCATTTTCTCTCTCTCTTTGTGCATCGCTTTAGCAATTCCTAAAGTTTTTTTCTGCCCCTCTTCTGCAGCATACTTCTATTTTTCTACACTTCAGAGGGCCTAAACTGAAAATTGGATAACTGCATTTGGAAATGAAATGCAAAACCAGAAGCCTAGAGTGATTTAAAATGAAGATGTTTATTCATTACAGACCTTTCCCTGCAAGGCACTGGACACCCCCTCGTGCCACGGAGCTCGGGAGCTGCAGAGGGGCTGCAGAGCCCAGCCCTGCGTGGGAGCCAGGGGCTGGAGCTCTTCCCCTCCTCCCTCTCACAGCCCAATTACTCCCAAAATTTACTTTTCCCTAGAGCAAATTCCCACCATGGCCTGAAAGTAAAAATCCTGCATCGAGGATGCTTTTTTCTCGGTGTGCTGGGATCCTCTGGCTCTAACAGCCTTCTCACTCCCTCGCTGTGTTTTTCCCTCTCCTGATAATCAGAGCACTGATACTGCAGCCTGCTTGGAGCCTGAAAGGAGAGCTGCTCCCTTTGGTGTTGAACACATCTGCTCCCAGTGCTAGAGAGGAGCACTTGAAAGGTGCTGGTGCTGGGAGGGAGGCAGAGGGCTGTGCTCAGGAACTAGTGGGCATGGGAGCCTTTTTTGTTACTTCAAGAGAAACCCCATCCCCAAACCTTCCAGAAACAGCAGAGCTCCTCGGGGCACAAATTGGGGAACACTCCAGTGCAGGAACAGACAGCTCACATCTCCTGGACACTGCAGAGCAGCCGGAACGTGACTCTGAACTTAGCCTGGCTGAGTATCAAAGCTGTGTGGGCACTGCTCCCTCCCCACCCACGACATACACGAGCAAGAGATGCAAACACATGATTAAAAGCCTGCAAGAGAAGGCAGAGCCTGAGGATCCCTCTCGGAGCAGGGCAGTGGCTCCTGGGTCTGTGAACGGACTGCAGAACAGCCAAGCAGCATCAGCTGCTCTGATTTCATGATTGCTGCAAGGCTCTCTCCTGGACTCTTATCAGAAGAGCTAATTCAGCTGAAAATTAATGTTGCCAATCTTCTTATCTCCCCAGAAGAAGACAGTTAGCATTATCCTTCAGTTTTGCAGGAAGCTCCCACAGCACCATCCCTGGGCATGGGGCTGCTCCCTTTGGCAGCTTCCCACACTCCTGAAAGGCCTGCCGTGGAAAACCTCACTCCTTCCCGTGTCCTCCTTCTCTTGTGCACAAACAGCAAGTGGTTTTTGAGCAGCATCTGATGCCGAGGCAAGAAGGAAACACTAGGAACAAAAGAACAGCCGGATGTCACAAGAGGAGGACAGCCAGGCACGGTCCAGCAATGCAATACGTGGCACTGTGGTTTTCCTTACCATTTCCAGTAACAGCAATATGACTTTTGTCTTGCAAAACGGCATCACATGTGGCAAATGCAGTGTGTCCTGAGGCCCTGCAGTGCTCTTGGTGGAACACAGAGCTGTGCTTACGTGGATCTCTGTGCCACACTGACAGGAGAAGAAAGAGGAAAGAAATAGGACAGGAAGAAAAACTCTTCCGGGCAAGTGGGTAATAAAAGAAATGTGAAGTTTTTTAACTGGCTGGGGGATTAGCATAACACCCATGAGAAAATTTAGTTCAGCTCCCAGATTCTGGTGCAGCTCCTGACCAGCTCTCTTCATCTCAGTTCTTCCTTTTTTTTTTGTTTAAGACCAAAAATGACACTACTAACCACCTTGCCTTGTATTTGTGTTGTGGAGACTAATTCATTATTAATAGCAGAGGGGTTCAGAAGCACAATGATGCATGCCACACGAGCCAGCAGAAACTCTGCTCTCCCTCCTGCACCACTCTTGATACAAAAGGAGATAAAGGGCTTGATTTCTAGCAGGAGAGCTGTGACTTCTGCAGATAAAAGTTCCCTACAGACCTAAGAAGGCACTATTTGAAGGTATTTAATGCTATAGCTTTCCTTACACAGCCATCTTTATTCTACATAAAAGCATATTTACAGAATCCAGACTTCAGTGTGCTATGAAGGGACAGGGAAAGGGTTTTTTAAGGGATTTTTTCTCTGCTTTCCCCCTGCCAGTTTTCCCCCTAAGTGCCCTGGCTCTGTATCCTGCCCCCAGCCATTTCTGGGGCTGCTCTTTTCTCACCTGTATCCTCAAACAGCCATGAAATGCCATCCTTCAGAGCACAGGCTCTCTGTCTCTGAACCCACTGAGTTTACCCAGTAACACAGGGAGTGGATCATGACGTGAAACCTGGATTTGTCCTCGAGAAAACCACATCTGAAACAACAAATGCAAAATCTCTCTGAGAAAATGCACAGTTCTCCTGTAGGAGCGTGTCCACAGGAAGAGAGGATGGAAAAAGGCACGTGCCAGGTTTCTGTCTGGAGCCAGGGACACTCGGTGGGTCTGGCAGCTCAGCTGCTCATGTTCAGTGTTTCAGAGGAAGCCTCTGTGGGAACTGGGCTGCAATCATACTGGGAGCAAGCCTGGTGTGGGGAAACCAGGAACCCAGGCTGGGAGGGATTCTCAGCCCAGACTGAGCCTCACAACAGGGCGAAGGGAGCATTTGGCATTTCACTGGGGTTAATTCTGCCTTTTTGTAATTTCATTTCTGAATAATGTGTGAAGCTAAGCCGACCCACAGCTGTGGCAATTCAAACATCTAGTCAGAGGAGTAGTGGCTGGAAGTTCTGCCACTTCAGCTTTCAGAAAAGCATAAAAGAAATCCTCAAGAGTTAGCAGAACTCACAAAAAGCTGGAGTGTGGATGACAAGGACAGGTGAGGGGGTGTCCAGGCAGCCCCAGGACATTTTGTGACAATCCAGCAAACAATCTGAGCGTTCACAAGGACAGTGGGACCAGCTCTTCCAGGTGTTCAAGGTCAGGAGGCTGGATGGAGCTTTGAGCAACCTGGACTAGTGAAAGCTGGGCTAAATGACTTTTCACACAGAATCACAGAAAAAGAAGGTTGGAAGAGACCTCCAAGACCATCAAGTCCAACCCATGCCCTGACACCTCACTAGACTATAGCACCAAGTGCCATGGCCAGTCTTTTTTTGAACACATCCGGGGATGGTGATTCCACCACCTTCCTGGGAAGACAATTCCAGTACTTTGTTATTCTTTTGGTGAAAAAGATCCTCTCCAACCCAAAGCACTCTCAGATTTGCTGGCTCTCCTGACCCCAGAGCAGACTGCACAAGAACAAGGACGACGCGGAGAGCAAAGTCGAGCAAACACATTGCAGCCCTCGGTAAGTGCAAACACTCCTCCTCACAGGATTTATGCCAGTTGACATTAGGATTAACTTATTTCTTAATTAGGATTACACACTCTTGGCTAATACCAAATGAAAAGACATCCAGTTCCTGATAAAGTATGGCCCTATTTGCTGTCCTAATGTAAATCTCCACCCCAAAAGGAAAGGCTGGTGGTGAGATGTGGGATGACCCCCAGGGGGACTTGCTGTCCTTCAGGTGAGGGGGATGCTGTGGGAGGTAAAGGATACCAGCTGAAAGGCAGGTTCAGGGGCAGGAACAAGGTCTGCTGTGATCCATTCCGTCTCCATCCCTGGCTCAGCTCATTCCCATCATCACACCTCTCATGCCTACAGCTAATTTGTCTTGTACCGGGGTGAAAAATGGGAGGCTGGGCAGAATCCAACCCAGCACACTCATCATGGAATTATTGCTGTAAATAACACCTCGAAAAGCACGAGAGGGTCTGGAAAATGCCCTCTGGTTTATACAGACAGAAAGAGGATTAAATCCTACAAAAATCCACACCGCGTTTTACAAAGCTTCCTGCTGGTAAAGAAGTTCATGATTTTTAATTAGTACTATGCAGACATGAGGCCAGACATGCAATGTTCAATAAACCAGTTAGTTTTTACATCAGTAATGAGTCTTAGAATATTTATGTAGGGCCTTCAGAAGTCAGAAACAGAAGAGTAAATGTGCAGTGATCCTAACATTACCCCTAGGTGTATGTGAGTAGCAGAGATATTAACAACCCCTACAGTATAGAGTTTAAAAAAAAACCAAAAACCAAAAAAATCCACGGAGGTGGAAACGTGTATTTCGCATGGGTTAATATAATCAGCTGCAGGTAGATTTCAGAGGATTATTTCCAATCTTTTGAGAAGAGATTTCTTTTGTGGGCATGATAAAAATTGTTAATATGTTGCTGCTGTTTTATTCAAGGTGAAAATTTTGCTTTAATCACTTTCAAATAAATGCGAAACTCAACCATTACTCCCTTCTAATAATACTGAAGAAAATAGTTCACACTAAATCTAACATAATGAACACAGCATGTTCATAGAGAACTGAGTGTTCTGAGCTTAAGTCCCCTTTAATCCATAATTCCTTTGGAACTACATATTACATCCACATGAATACCAAAGAGGTTTATGATTAATGTTATTTTAATGAATAATAAAAAAATTGATGATGATTTACACAGAGTTATTTTCCGGTTTTTTTTTTTTTTTTTTTTTACATAAAGATTTGTTGGTTAGAGACTAGCACATCTAAAACAGAGCCCTGCAATCGGATTGGGGTGGAAATGTTGCCAAAACTTCTGAGGGATGTGAGTGAGCAGCTGAGCTGAGCAGGAGTCGCCGCGGGCTCTGCAGCCCCAGGTACTCCCTGGATCCCTCCCTCACCCAGGCTGTGCTGAGGAAGCACGAGAAAAACTCGGGAGAAGTGGCTGTGCAAGCTTCAGTGGCTGGGCCTGATTCTCCCCTTGCACTGCTTTGCCTGCAGAATCCCAGAATTCCAGAATCCCAGAATGCCAGAATCACAGAATCGCAGAACTCCAGAATCACAGAATTTCAGAACTCCAGATTCTGAAAAGCACAGAATTCCAGAATCCCAGAATCCCAGAATCTCAAAATGCCAGAATCCCAGAATTCCAGAATCCCAGAACTCCAGAATCGCAGAATTTCTGAACTCCAGATTCTAAGAAGCACAGAATTCCAGAATCCCAGAACTCCAAGATCCTGGAATCCCAGGATTCCAGAACTCCAGAATCCCAGGATTCCAGAATCTCAGAATTGCAATACACTAGAATCTCAGAAGACCAAAATCCCCAGAATCCCAGAAGCACTGAATCCCAGAACCCCAGTACCTCAGAGCCCCAGAATCCCGGAACCCCAGGATCCCAGTAACCCAGAATCCCAGGATCTCAGAACCCCAGAACCCCAGGATCCCGGGATCCCAGCCCAGCAGTGCCAGTCCCTCGGGTGCAGCCCCCAGGGCAGGGCTGAGGGGTGCCAGCTCCTGCCCTGCACCCTCAGCTGTGCCCAGGGCCACCAAGGTCAGTGGCGATGGGCGACACCAGCAGAGCCAAGAGCAGCGAAGCGCAGATGCTGGGATTTCCAGCAGCAGGGGCAGTCAGAGGAGCCGTTCCAAGGCACAGGGGAGTTTGCAGCCCCCCAGCACGGCTGTGGCTCCAGGAGGGCTCTGCTGGATCAGCCAGCTCGCACAGGAGCTGCTGAGGCTGTCCCAGAGCTGCTCTGAGGATGGAGGGGTGGCAGGGCTGCTGTCCCTGTCCCTCTCACCCTGTCCCTGTGCCTCTCACCCTGTCCCTGTGCAGGGCTGCTGTCCCTGTCCCTCTCACCCTGT
>QUSF01000018.1:13830705-13858346 GCA_003676055.1 Chloebia gouldiae | reverse complement strand
ACAAAGTGAAGATGGTTAGGAGTTCTCCAGAGGACAAAGTGAAGATGCAGGTCAGGGATTGTTCAGGGCACCAAGGGAAGGTGCAGGTTAGGAGGTGCCCAGAGGACAAGGTGAAGATGCTCGTCAGGGATTGCCCAGAAGACAAAGTGAAGATGCAGGTCAGGGATTGCCCAGGGCACCAAGGGAAGGTGCAGGTTAGGAGGTGCCCAGGGCACACCACAGCACTGGGCAGGTTTCCCAGAGTGCCTCCAGAAGCCTGTTTGTGCACTGCTGCACTGAAGCAGCAGTCAGGGAACATTTCTGTTCTGTTCCACGTCCTCCAGCCCTGGGCTTGCTCAGCACAATGGGAGTTGGCAGCAGGAGGAAGACGCTGGTTTGTTTTGGCCCTCTTGCCAGCTCACCCACCTCAGGGAAGCTCAGAGCTCACACCAAACTGGGGAAAGCTGGGCAGGGTCACAGGACCTTTCTCTTGCAGCCAAAAGTTCACACCATGACTGCAATCGGCTGCAGCTGTCAGAAGCTGGTTGGAAACTTTTCAGGGGCTGCTCAGTGTCTGCTGCTCCTTTCCTGATTTAACTTCTCCAAGCTGCATTGCAATAGAAAGTGTAAGGGGGATTGTTTTCCTTGCTTCCCCCGTGTAGTTACCTGAGAGTTACCAGCCATGCCCTTTAACAAGGGAAGGGTTTTCTGGGGGCAGACACAGGTGTGGGAGTGCAGCACGGATCTGAGCCGTGCTCTGACACTGCTTTTGGTCCTGCCAGAATCTCAGCGGAGACCACGAGCTAACAGGTGAGGGGAAAACATTCACACCCTTGTGCCCTCTGGACTGTGACCTCTCTTCTTCACCAACAGCTGTTCTTGACCTGCATTTTGGAGCTTGCTAAAACTCCATGTTTTAGCTCTGCAGCCATTTATGCAGCTGCCAGGTGACAGAACCCTCTAGAAGAGCTGGTGGGACGCAGTGGGCGAGCAGCATTATTCCCTTCAGTAATTCATTTCTCCCTAGGAATGCTGAAGGCCTTTCTCATCCTCACAGGAGAAAAGCAAGCAGTTCAAAACACTGCCAGAGCAGAAAAATCTACTGGGGTTGTGTAATTCCTGTGAAGAGCAGACAAAGAGGAGTTGCTTGCATTTGAGAGAAGCTGTGAGAGATTTCTGGAAGTGTTTCTGGATTGGGAAAGAGCCAGACCTGGGATGCATTCAAGACAGATTTCTGAATGCCAGCAGAGGTGTTGGGCTGGGTTCAATGACCTGACTATAAAATGAGGTGGGCAATGCTGCCAACTCTTTGAAAGAAAGATTATCTGGGTTTATTCCCAGCTGTGCTACACAATCCCCATGTAACTCAGGATGAGTCACTTAAATTCAATTTTCTTCTGTTTACCTGTCTGAAGAATCAGAGAGCAGAGTAGATAATTTTCTCTACTCAATTCCTATTCAGATTATAAATGCCCTGGTGCAAGATTGCTCTTCCTTTATGTGGAGAGCCAAATGCCAGGTCAGCAAGGCTCCTGCCTCAGCTGGAGCATCTTGTTTCTAACACAATACAAATTACAGCGACTGTTCCTCTCTCCCCTCCTCTGCCAAAAGGCTCCCTTCCAAACTGGTCCCTGCTATTCCACTTCCTCTCTGTCCCCTGCTGCTGTCCATGTGCAAGCCACGTGTTCCCCGCTCCCCCAGTTTCAACTAAAGAGAGAACAGGGGGCAACAGCTCCACATTCCAGCTCCACTTCCACATTTAAATGCCATTTCTTCCAAGGAGAAGAAAAGGAAAACCAATTATGGTTTGCTGTTATTTTTATTTAAGAGCAAAATCAATGGCTTTTATGTAACTTTTCTTGTATTACCATAATGTTAGCAACTTTAGCAAACATCTTAAAGCAGAGGAGCTGCCAAATTCTCAAGTGGCCACACTTGATTTATAAGCTGCAATTATGTTTGTCAGCTGATAACCAAAGACCAGCTCAGCTTTCACCAACTCAGTAGATTGGAAGTGAATATTTTATTACCTTTAGCCAATCTTGCTTTTCAGATACAAAGTGCTTTTCAGATACAAAGCAGTGACTTTTCTAACAAGCAGCAGGAGATGATTCTTGGTCAGGGGCAGAAGCTGAATGCCTCTGTCACGTGGCAGTGCTCAGAAATCACAAAAGCAATTCTTCTAACCTTTCTAATACTTAAAAAAGGACTCAAAGAGCTGTTCTCCTCACACTTCTGGACTGTTAAACTTCTTTTCAGGACTCTCCTGCCCAAGCAGTGTCATTCACAGCCCCATTTTCTGCTGTGGACATAGAATTGTGCAAACAGCCTCTCGTTTTTTTCTGGATGTCTCTGCCTACCAACCTTACAGTCTGGATGCACTATGACAAAAGAATACTAGGTGAGCTCCAGAAGCAAATTAACTTTCCATTTTCAGATAATAACTTCCTGGAAAAAAGTAAAGCAAGCTATTCTTCCTGTAGTTCACAGTAAGATTGACATTCACTGAAAATTACTGTTCATTTCAAACATATTCTTTTACTGCAAAGACTTGATCCATGGTGCATGCTGGGGTAAGATACCACTGCAGAGCCCAATTTTCACAAAAACACGGTGAAATTAAAATCAAAATTAAAAAGAGAAAGAGGTCTACCTGGAGCAGGAGTTCTAGGATAACCAAGAATAAAGATTCAGCAGAGGAAAAATATAAGTGTGATGTCAGTGCTGCAATCTGGAGCAAGTGCTGCTTTTTTTACCTAATAACAGTGAATGTCAAATTCTTCAGGAAAGGAATTTGCAAAGTCCTGGCAACAAGTCTGCTGAGGAACTAAATTGCAGTACATTCACCACAGTAGATTATCTGCCACTCATAAAATCAGTACTTTCCAAGTCACTTCCTAGCATGGCTCAATATATAGGCACACATAAAAATATTTACAAACCCCCAGCATATCCCCCACCGTGACACCACTTTCTTAACTGATTTGTAACTTCAGGCTTTAAAGGAAAGCTCTGCAACAAGCAATCTTACACTGGTGTGACAGAAATTAAATTATCCATTTGTATGGAAACCACCATTTTCATTGGCCAGATAATAAGAAGGAATGGAGAAAACAACAGCTGGATCACACTCAAAACAGAAGCAAGCCCCTCAAACCTATCTGGAGGGATCAGATTCCTAAGCTGGGGAAAGTCAGATAACCTGGTTCTCATCCCAAACAGGCATAAATCAGGACTAAACTGCCAAAAGCCAGACCAGGGTGTTAATCACCCTGATGGAATTGCAGATGTCATCAGTGGGATGGAAACAAGGAAAGTAGTGTTAATGAGATTAGGGCCCATCCAAACGGTGCTACCTCCATGCAAAGGGATAATCAGGCTCTTATTAGACAACTCCTGCATTATCACTTCAAAGCAGATGCAGCCAAACGTGCTGATGGAAGAAGCAGAGTGGATGGGGAGCATACTCCTATCCACTGATGGATGATGGATGAGGGAAGGGTAAAACAGAATCAGCACTGGACAAGGAAGAAAGTACAGTTTGAGATGTGAGGGAGAGCTGGGACTGAAGCTGTCAGCCTCAAAACAAGTGAAGATGGAATCACACGGCTCAGCAGTGGTAACAGCAAAATGCCTAATGAACAGCAAAATTTCAATTTGACATTCCTTAGTCAAAAGGTATTGGCTCGACTAAAGTTTTGAGCCACAGGTACGTGGAATTATTGTTATTCAAATTATTTTCTGATTTAGTTTGCCTGTAACCCCTGAGGAAGCCTGAGCAGGCTGCGGGCAGGGTGGTGTCTGTGCAGCCCCAGTGCAGCACTCGTGCCCACAAACACGGCTCTGCCTTGGGCCATCGCCTGGAGCTCTCATGGAGGGCTTGAAGGAGCTCTGGAGGTGTCACAGTGAACAAGGACCAGACCTGCCCCTGGCACAGGGGAGGACAATGCAGGAGGCCAGAAGCACTGGGGCCCCACTGATTATCCAGTGGTGATGCCTGTGAACCTTCCTTTGGGTGGGAACTGCCTGTCTGTCTGTAGGGTGAGCACAGAGCCCCTTGGGGACTGCATTCACCCCAAGCTCACCAGAACCTGCTGCACCTGAGCCTTCCATCCCCGTGGCAGTGGGTGTGCACTGAGCCTGGCACTGCAGCTACCGACAGCAGCAGGCAGTTCCCACCCAAAGGAAGTGTTCACAGGTACCACCACTGAATAATCATCAATTTTTATGCTGTCTCTGACCTCCAGTCCCTGTGCAACTGGAGAGACTACAGGTATAAAATGAAAACAGCTCCCTGCTGCAGTATCCCTGGATACAAACCGAAATTCCTTTTTGTGTGTGCCTGAGACACAGCAGCACCTCCCTGCACTGCCATTCCTCCCTGCTCTGGGGCCTCACACCTCACCTCACTGTGCTTCAGCCACCTGTGATGGCAACACGTCCAAAACCACGGCAGAACACTGGGGGGAAGCTCTGGGAGGTGCAGGAAGATCCAGCTCCTGTCCCAGGGATGGCACAAACAAGCCTTGAATTGCACCTCGAGGAAGAGGTGCACTCAGATGATTTCCAGAAGTGCTTAATTCAAAGTGGGGGCTGGTTCTAACTCAGCACAGTCCCCCTGATGTCAGGGGGATTGCAGAGGAATTTGTCCTTCTGGGCATGTTTTGCCAAATTAAGCTGTGGAGAACTATTTCCATAGTTTGAATGGAGATAGAACAGCTTCCTACATAGAGGTAATTTAATTCTCTCTCTGATAGACAGGAAAATCCTTTCAGTGAATTATATCAATGTCTAGCTTTTCTTATATGCTGCCAGTGCAGGTTTCTTGTAACACAATGGCCAGAACTGTGAAATTTCAAGATATTTGCCAGGCAAATGGGAACTACAAATGATGCTGTAGCTGCAGCCCCTGCTTGGCTGGTAGACCTGAAAAGCCACGCTGATCCTTCCTGAGTGCAGGAAGATGTAGGCTTTACTTTGTCACTGCCTCTCCTTCCTTTGGATCATTTTCTCCACTCAGAGCGTTGGCAATCTTTCTGGCTAGGTGAGCACAGAAACGTTCGGGTTGTAAGGCATGGAGCCTGTGCAAGGTGTGACAAGGAAAGGAAGCATTAGAAGCACCTCGAGGAGATTACAGGGAAGGGAGATGTGGCATTCTCAGGAATGTTTGAGAGGAGCAGATATGCAGCATAAGGAGATCACTGACATAGCACCACAAAGATCACTCGTGGAGGAATGATTGAGAGATACAGGAAAGAGGAGAATTACCCTACAGAGTGTCTGAGTGATGGCACGAGAAAAGGAGATAGGGAATATCCCTGAACTGCTTATCACAACTGCAGGACTCATCACCACTGCAAGACGTTCAGGAAAATCTGCGTTTCACTGCGTGGTGTGGGGCTGGGACGAGCAGAGAAAAGGCTGGGGCAGCTTTGGGGGTCCTCAGCCATGAGGTCTGACTGAAAATGTGCTGGGAGAAGCCTGATGGGGCAAGGTGCTGAGCACCCTCAACAGGGGACAGCCCTCACAAAGGTGCTGAGCAGCCACAATCCCTCTGGAGTCACTCAGACCTGCAGGGAGTCACCACCTCTGAAAAATCAAGTTGTGGGAGCTGAAGGCACGCAGCAGGCTCTGCTCTGAGGTGTCACATTAGGGATACGACAGCAAAATGGAATAAAATCTCTCTCCACACACACACACACACACACGAGCAAGCACATGCACACAAAGTTATACCTTGCCACCTTGCCACCCTCCTCCATCTTCCCTTGTTAAAATGATAATAAAATTATAAACTAAATTATAAATTAAAAATTATAATTATCAACCCGCAACATTTAGGGAGGGCAATCAGAGAAGTGGTAATTATCACAGTGGGTCTGAACACCTCTGGTGGCCACGTAATGGAAAGGAAATACAGCATATCTTGAAAAGCAGTACAAACATGAAAACTCTCCTCTTAGCCACAGCAACCTGCTTCTGATTATTTTCTTCCTGCTTTAATAACCAGCACTGGTGAATTGCAGCACAGTTGTGCACATGCCTTGGCATGAGGGAAATTCTCCTCTTCCATGCACAAACAGGCCCAAAGGCTGATATTCACATTAATCAGGATCTGAGAGCAATCCTCCCTCTCCTGAGCACTCCCCACCCCTCCCAAAGCCCCGTGCCACCCTTCCAGGCAAAGGCTTTGCAGTGCCAATACAGGCTGGCAGCACCGCTGGCAGTGTGGCACAAACACACTCGGGGCACTCATTCTGCTGGGGCAGAGCGAAGGAGAGCCCCTGGTGCACAAATCCTACAGCATGTGAGGGCTGGTGGGCAGCTTGGACAGTGCACACACACGGCAGCACCTTCCCTTCCCAACATGGTTTTTCACTTGTTGTTTATTACGTGCTGGTGAGTGGCCTTTCCCTCAATTTTGTCCCCTTCTCCCCACGCCTTCACACAGACTGTGTGACCCCTGATTCCTGCCAGCCCAGATTTTGATGGACCTTCTGCTGGGGCAGCTCAGAGCAGAGCCCCGTGCCAGGTGCTGTGGGCTCAGCACTCTCCTCAGAGGGGCTCCACCTTTGAATCCTCTGCCCTGCTCCTGCTGCAGAAGCACCGAGAGCACTGGGGGCTCCCCAGAAGCCCCAGCCTGTGTCAGCCTGGCACCTTCTCAGGGCTTTCTGGAGGGATTCGTTCTGCAGCTCTGAGTAGACACTTGACAAAACCCTGTTTCAGAACTCAGTCACAAGCCGATCTTTTCTTTGGGACTCAATCCCTAAAGATCACAAGAAGGGCTCTTCAAACTTGGATTAGTGCAATTTGCCTTTTCCACCTTTCTTTTGTAGTTTTAAAAACTGCTCTTATACAATTCCTTTTGCAAGAAGTGCAGCACTTCTCAAACCTGAATATAAAATTAACTGGAAATACTAACCCTGTAAAATGACTGTTCTTACTGATCAGCCCTCAGATGTATTCTGATGTCTCTTCCCTTCTGTACAACATGAAATATAGCTCCACTTGGCTCAGAGCGATGCCTCTTCACGATAACACTTTCCATAATATTTTAGAGAGCCAGACCAGTCAGTCAAAGCCTTTTCTCACCCTGATGTCTCTCCAGGCTCCTTGGCTTAGACAAGGAGATTTCTGAAGCAGTGTCAAGGTTACTGAGAATCTTGGAGCTGTCAAGGAGCCGGAGTGGAGGAACGCTGTGGAAGGAGCCCATGAAAGGAGCTGCTGGAGCAGCAGCTGCCGGGGCTGGGTGGTCTCTGGGTGAGGAGCTGACTGCAGAGGGGAGCAGAACAACCCCTCACACCTGCAGCTCCAGGCAGCTGCTGCTGCCTCGGGACATCGCAGGCAGCCGGAGCGGGGCTGCGGGGTGAGGAATGAGGGGTCAAGGTGCTCTGCTGCTGTGCCGTGTAGGACGGGACAATCGGGACAATCGGGACAATTGGGACAATCGGGACAATCGGGACAATCGGGACAATCGGGACAAGCCCTGGTCCCACCCCACCAGTGGCACTGGCTGCTGGCACCTGAAGGGGAAGAGGTGTGGCAGCAGCTCTGTCACAGGCACAACTTTCCCAGGCATTTCCCCAGGGAAGGCTGTGAGAAGATCAGAGAAAAGAATGAGAAACAATTCTTATCTCCACTTGCTGCACCGGCTGTTGTGCACATGTGGGATGTGCCATAGATTTGTGTACCAAAGGTGATTTCTTAATTGCACACTGGATGGGGTTTGGATGGATTGACCAGTTGGGTCAGAGCTGTATGGGACTGGCTGTAGGGGTTACTGAGTGTGTCAGTGAGTACAGTATAATATGGCATAGATGATATAATAAAGCAATTGATCAGCCTCCTGCAATCATGGGGACAATGCTAATTGCTACCTGGCTGGGGCCTGCAGCAACAAAGAGGACTGTGCCAGAGGAGAGCTGCTCACAGATAAAGCACACTAATCACAACACCAGCTCAGCTAACTGCAACAAATCTGCTTTTTCGACCTTTTAATATCTGTGGCACCGCTCTGGATAAGGCACAGGTTCCCTGCTCGGGCACATTTGGGCTCAAAGCTCAGCGTGTTAGGAGCTCTTCTGCCTTTTGCTGATCTTTCTCTCATTCTGCTGCATATTTGTTTATCATTAGCACAAATGATGATGGGTGTCTGTACGATTTGAACAACCTTTCCTCTAACAGCATCATCTCAGGCTTTTTTCTCTCTAAGCTGCAGTTCACTACAAGGGCTGCGACAGCTTTTATGTTTAACAGAATCTTTAGTCTGGCAATCATGATTAACTCGTCTCTACAGAGAAGTGCTATTTTAATAAGACCAAGTGAAGAGTTCTAAGAAAATCTTTTCCTTTCTTTTCTATTTTTTTTTAGAAGACTTAGACATCTAAGAATTAAGACTCTGTAACTAAAGTTTAGATACAGCATGTCCAATTCTTCTGCTGGCCCCTTGAAATATTCTGGAAGGTTTCCAGCAGACCCAATTATTTCAAATAAGCTTCAGAAGTTACATTAAGGGCAGCGTAACAGAATCTGTGAATGTATTCAGTCTGTGCCTCGCCTTCTTCTGACCTCTGATTTATTTCCAAATAAAATATTTAACATAACATTCTTCTAATTCCTATAGGAGCTTCTGGGGCTCAGGCACTGACATTATTTGACATGTAAATTACCCCAAAAATTTAATATTTTCTTTAGGGTCACGGTTATGTTTTGGAGCAACAATGAATTAGAAAACTTTATTCCACCATGCTTAACCAAAATAAGACATTTTTCTTTCTTAGGAGGCCCCATAAACAACAGCATGCCTTGTACTAGCCTCATTCTCCAGGGAGTGAAGTCATTGTCCTAAAAAGCCAAACGTCCTCAGGAGTCTGAGCAAGAACAGTGCCAGGAAAGGTAAGAAACGAGGTGATCCAAATGCTGGAAAGCACCTGATGTCCCTAATCTCATTCACACCACAGTGAATCACTTCTTGTTACCCAGGCAGATTTGGAAATTAAAAAATAATGACGTAGAAGGAAAGCAAATCCAAGTCTCCATCTCCCTCATCCCCCTTCCCTCCCCCAGTTCACAGCCCAGTGCTGTTGGATGCTTGGCCTGAGTTTTAGGATTTAGCCAAGACCTGCCCCAAGTTTCTGCAGGGCTGGGCCGGGCAGAGGGTGAGGTGAGGCTGGGAGCAGCTGGAGGAAGAAGAGAAGAGCTCAGCAGGGCTCCTGCTTGTCAGGCTTCTAGCACACACCACGGGGCCACACTGCAAGATCTTAAATAAGGAACTGAAGGAGCAATCTGGAGTCCCTAATAACTCAGTACCTCTGAAGCCTGGTGCAGTGTTTGTTTGGTTGGTTTTATCTGAAACCCTACAGAAAAGGATCTGAGAGCAAAGCAAGGGCTGGGGGCATGGCCCTGCTTTTGACACAACTTTAGCCTGCTCCAGTGCTCAGCTCCGGCCAGACTTGACACATCACAAAAATCAATATTTAGCAGAGGTCTCTGAAGTTTCCACAAGGTAGGAAGAGTAAAGAAAAGGTAGAAGAGGCTGTAACCAAAGTGAACCTTGAGACTGGAGTGATCAGCCAACTAGGAAGTTTCTTTAGGAAAAGAAAGTCATCTCTTCCGTGGTGTAGGGAGATTTCTGGTCCTTGCTTCCCTGGCAAAATTCATTCCTGCACGAGCAGTATGAGATAATCACATTGGAACTGGATCAGTGGAGAAGTGTGAAAAATGTGGCAGCATTCAAGTTCCTGTTTGAGAAGAGGCATTTACCAGTCTTGGGAGAGAGAGAATAAGAAAGTGTATAATTCAACATTTCCTTTTGATCTATAAACTACTTTTTTCTTCTGAGTTAATTTGCTTAAAAAATGCACAAAGAGGGAGGGCAAAGCAGAAAGTAAATGTGCTAAAATGTTTGACAGAAATTCAAATGTTTGTGAAGAAATGAGTTTGTTATTCCGTGCACAGAGAGCATCAGTATTTGCTTTGCTTCCTTGGGTGCAGAAATTTAATGGCAGGAGAATGTGAGCACAGCATTAGGCTGGAGGAATTCACAGAGCTGATGGCCTCTGTGCTCTGGAGGAAGGAGATCCCCTCCAACAGCACCACTGCAGGGGCAGAGCGAGGCACTGGCACGGCGCTGTGCACTGGGGCAAGCCTGGCTTCTCAAAGATATTGCTTAATCCAGTAAATGACTGCAGGCTGAGCTGATGGAGCCACAGAATGGGAGCACTGTGCTGTGAATTCCCACACAGAAAACACGGCCTGGGGAAATGACACAAATGTGGTAATACCCCAAGTAAAATAGTTAAAGCAACTCTGGTGGAGCAGAAGATGCTTCTAAGAAGGTGACACCACCAGCGCTGGGATGCTCAGCCTCTTCCTAATAAGAATTTGGTTTAATGTGCATGGAAACTCCACATGAGCTCTCCACCTATGCAATGGAGAAGGATTGAGAACGCTGCTCCCCTGAGGCACCCTGTCTGTGTGAGTGCAAGGTCCAGAGGGCTCTGGGCAGTTCTGGGTCAGCAGGACAGGCGAGAGCTGTGCTGGGCTCGGGCTGAGGGGGCTGAGCTGCAGGGAAGCACACTGGATGTGCCCTGGCTGTGCCATGCCAAGGGCTGCTGGTGAAGGAAGCCCTCCTGCCCTGGCCCAGGCGAGCAGGAGATGGCAGAAGATCCATTTCAGCCAGGGAAGGGTCAGGCTGCCTGCCCTGATGGTCTGCCCTGAGTGGACATCCCCTGGGCCATGCAAGGTTGGGGCAGGAGCTTCTCCCTCCTCCCAGCCCAGGGAAGCCCAGAGGATGCTGAGATCCACTTGTGGAGGATTCTACAAACCCCTGATCACAGCTGAGCCCATCCTGGGACTGCCCCTCTTGCTGTGGGAGAGCTGAAAATCAGCTCTGCAACCCAGCTGCAAACACACACGGGCACACAGACCAGCTCTGGCACAAACAGCAGACCCTGCGCCCAGCCAGGAGGGGAGCAAAAGGAGCCTCTGCTTGAAAACCTCTTCCCATGCACTGCCCCTGCCCAGATGGACTTTCCTGAGCCATCCCAAAAGGCAGCCCAGCACCTGAGGCAGGAACCAAGGGATGCCAAGGGATGCCAGGTCCGTGTGTCCCAAGGGATGCCAGGTCCGTGTGCCCCAGAGCTGCTGGCTCCCTTCCCTCTTCCCTGACACAAGGGAAGCCACTGGAGCACCTCAGAGAAATCTCATGTTCCAGCATTGCTGAACTGTTTGCATTTTCCTGTTGTTTTTAATTATTTCTTTATTTTTTTTTTGTTTGTTTGTTTTTTTTTTTTTAAGGTCCTCGCCATGCTACACTAAATCATAGTAAAACCCTGCATCAGTCAGTCTGGACTCTGGAGTATTTAAAATCTGTATCCTAATTTTGTGATTTAGACCTATTTATATGTAAAATTAAAAAAAAAAAAAAAAAGGAAAACATGACTTCCCTATTATTTCCCTTATGATAAATTAGTCTGAATTAGTGATGAATATAAAGAATTAACTCTTATATTCCTTATGCTTTGGCTCATTTACAAATGTCATAAGAGCCCATTAGACACTTAAGAAAGTATGTCAAGTAAAAATAAAATTCTCTACAGAAAACAAAGTAAAATGTTTAATGATATAATGAAGACTCATTAATGTAATGCTTATTTTAATATTAAAAATTCACAAGAATTGTCATAGCTCTTGTCTTAATCAGATGAGCTTTTGTAATATTTATTTGTGTTGTAATTTCATAAATATTTATACATCCATTTCCAAACTTTACTGGCCTTCGCTGTATTAAATACATTTTAAACTTGTTACTATTTGAGGAGTGTTTCCTCCATGTGTGCCAGGGAGCCATTAGACAGTGGCATGTGATCCTAACTGTGGGCACACAAACTGGGAGGAACCTGCACGGGATAAAATCTCTTTTTTTCAGGAGATGCCTGGTTCTGGAATGTGTTAAAGGTGGAGGGTGGAGGGGCAGAGTCCCACTCCTCCCCTTCCCCTCTGCCTGTGCTCAGCAGATGCTGGAAGGAGCCGTTCCAAGCACTTCCACAGAAATCCCAATTTCCAAGAGAAACCACCTGAGAACATTATGGTGCTGGCCTCTTGGTGCCGTGCCCTGCTCAGAGAAATTACAGCTCACAGTGCCACAGCCCACCTAATTCTGAGCTCATCAGAATTTGCAGACTTAAACTGAGTTAAAGCAGGACATGAACACGAGAATTTCTTTGAAAGACAAAAGTATTTGAGATAGCATTCAGCACTCTGAATTTAATGTATATATATAATAAATAAATGTGCTATGGAGCCTTTCAAGTAAAAAAAAAAAAAATCAAACATTAGCCCTGACCTGTGGGAACCCTTGGAGAGTTCTTTCAGTACAGAAAATTCCCCAGACAAGTAACATCTGAAGGAAATGAGCAGCGTCCATTTTGGGTGCAAAGTGGCACAAGTTCACACACACACTTTGGGAGAGCGGGCACAAAACACAAACCTCCTTTGCTCTCCTCTCAACTCCACCTCTACTACATCTCTGCCTGTGGGCTGAAGTAAGAATTCCCATTTACTTTATCAGGCCCCCAATCCCCCTGTGCTCTCTGCTGCAAGGAGGGAAGTTTGGGTTCCAGTGCTCAGGCCAGCAGTGAGTGCCTGACACCCAAACCCGGCAGCCAAAGGCTTGGAATTCCATGGAATTCCATGGCAGAATTCCATGGCATTCTGCTGATTGCACACAGACCACAAAACCCACAAACCCGCCCCTGCTTCTGAGCCCTGCTGATCCACCCCTGTCAGCTGAGCACCTAGACATCCTTCAGGAGAGTTCTTCACTTCGTCTCTCTTGATTTGCCACCCTCTTTATAATTTGTGCAGTAATATTCATAAACAGTAATTATTTATACATAGTTATGGACCTCTTGAATTTGATTCTCTTCTCACTTAAGCTATAAATATGGAATAAAATTAATATGAATCAGAAAAATGAGGACCCTGAAGACTGAAATATATGTAAAATCACTTACAGTCCTCTAACTTTTTAAAGAGATTTTTTACTTTCATATTCTCCTGGGTTGCAAACACTACAGGGGAAAGTTTACATCCAATCAAGAGCACATTTACTGAAGTGCTTAAAAATGCACGGAAGTAGTTCTGCTAATATTAAGTTTTCGAACTCTCTCTCTCCTGGATTAAAAACAAAGCAAGCCCTTTCATCCCTGACATTTTAGCATTTGGAATACATCAAAATGTTTCTTCTACTGCGCTGGAAAGAAGTTCTAATTTTCCTGTCCTCCTGTGTTCGAGGCAGAGAGGCTGACACAGAATGTACAAATTGAATGTACAAATGAAGTCCTTTGCATTCCGGGGAGAAGGAAGGAAAATGAAGAATTCAAACACAGCTTTCCGTCCCTCTGGGTTGATATCTAAGGCTCAAACCCGACCTCTGCACCTCCTGAACCTCCCCTCGGTGTCTTTTTGAAATGCAAGTTCAAATCCTGCACATTTGATTGGGCTGGCACAGCAACCAGATAAACTGCTGAGCTACTGAGGTCAGATTGGAGGATTTAACCCCTTGTGGCCTTAAAGCTTCGAAATCAAAAGATGAGTTCTACTGAGGTTTAGATTAAACATGGAAGAAGCCCCCGGCAGGCTCAGGAGACATCAGGAGGATTTCACCACTTTGGTTCAGAGCTTAGGGGATCTTTCTCACCACGGAAAACCAAACCTGAGTCACTTTTCTTCCCAGGCTTTCCAAACCCACTGAGAACACAACGCTACTCGAGATCAGGCAGGCTCTCCTGTCCTACACCACTTTGAATTTAACACTCAGCTTCCAAGTTTACAAATCAGGTCTTTCCTTTTCTTGCACTGACTGAGATGTACTGAAAACAGAGCAGGTGAAGGAAGAAGAAAACAAATAGAAAACAGTTAGAAAAACAAATAGAAGACAATTCTGAGGATGAGGCCCTGAAGTTTGCACCAAAAACCTGGGCTGCAGCATTTCCCTTGGCTCTAATTCACTCTGACTTCTGCAATGTATTCATCCCAAGCAGCACTTCCACACATGCAGTTGCTGTTAATTTTAATCTGCTTCGTTATTATCTTTGCAGTTTTATAAATACGAGCTCAACTGAAAAGGACATTCAAAGAGTTGGGTGGTTGTTTTTTTTTTTTTTTCTCCTGGAAAGGAGTGCTGAGTGATGCTCACCATAAATTAATTTTTCAGGCTTTGTAGAGGTTATGTAAATTTGCAGAATGTTCTTCTGATGTTTAAGCCACATTTTGACAACAGCTTCAAAAACTGGTCAGAGAACTCTTCCTACTAACATCTGCTTGCTGAAATATATGTAATGACATGGTTGTGTAGCACTTCCCATTGATCTCTGGATGCCAGGTGATCACTCAAGCTAAAAAAATGCATGTGCACACAATGGAAAATGGGAATTTAGATCTTAAAAGCACTGGAATGAGGGGGGTGGGGAGAAAGTGGTAAATTCCCTTCACCTTCTTTAAATCAGTATTTTACAAGACCCAGCACAGCTACAGCTACACTTACAATGGTAACTAAAATGCCTTTGACTCGTTATTCATTGCCACTGCTCTTCTTGGTAACTATTTTCTCTACCTTATCACAGCCTAGAAAAATAATTTAAATTGGGATCCTCAAAACCCCTCCAAGTTTAGGCTTTTTTTTTTTTTTAAATAAACTTGAAAGCATCTAAACAGTCTGTGGGAAAATGGGAATCACTGTGGTTCGCTTTGAGGTTCAGCTGTTTGAGAAAGCTCTCAATTAAAGCAGAAGGGAAAACAGTTTTACAGTGCCTGACATTCAACGTCTGTAATGCTTTTGTCACAAATGATGTCTTTTTTCAGCAACATGGTCTCCTTGCCACCAACATAAGGCTCGGTTTAATTTAAAACACAATTTAAAGTTCTGTACACGGTGGGAACTCTCTCTGTCAAAACACTCTGCTGAGCACAATGGGTGCAGCCTCCTTTCAAGCCTGCTGTGTGACTTTGGAGCAACACAGACACACGGGCAGCTCCTCACGTCCCAGAACCACATTCAGAGGGAAGCTGATGCAGCTGGGCATGTCCAGTGGGTAAAGATTTCAGTATGAAGGCAGATGTGACACTAAATAATGGAATTCCGCTGTGATCAAAGTAACCTGCCTTGTTTGGCAAGCTGGCTAATGTTTACTTCCAGTTTATCGTTTGCAATGATACTTCTATGCAACAATGTAAATAAATATATGACATTTTCTCCAAGAAATTAAAGGACTCTCAATTTAAAATGCATCAGAAAATACAGCGCAGAAAATATTTTTCCCCCACTAACAACTCCACTTTGTTTTTGAACAGCTTCCTTTTATCATGGAAGTAAAAAACCCAGCACGACTTGTCTAAAAAGCAGCAAAGAGGATTTGGGATTAGTTATCAGGGAGAAAAATTGTGGAAAATACTGCAGGTGACAAAAGTGTGCAGCGAGACATGCCTGGCTTTATCAGTGGTTCAAAGCAAACAGGCTGTATGTGATCCATACATCACAAAGGCACGCTCACGGAGATGGCACAGCAGAACACGACTGCCAGCAACTCCCTCCACTCCCACAGCCAGATATCAATTATTCAAGCACTCTCTAAATAAATGAATTATGGATTTTTTCCCTTTTTTTTGTTTGAGATGTGGGTTGGATGGCTGAAAGGCGCCCATGCTCTGGAGGGCAGGTGAGGTTTGCTGTGGCCTCACAGTGCCCTTGGCCAGAGGAGCCCTCCCTGCCCTCTGCAGTGACCCCACTGGGAGCTCAGCAGGGCCTGCAGAGAGCTCTTCTACTCCAAATTATGTGTTATACCCCAAATTCTGCTCATGTGGAGTCTGGAGTAATGTCAAGTCTGCTGTTTAGTCCAAGTGACCTGAACCCTTTGCTTCCAAAATAGAGGAAGACACTTCATTTACACTCCACAGCACAAGTGATAAGCAGACAATTGTGGATTTCTACCTAAATAAATGAGCAACAAATCTGACAAACCCTTCTGGCAGAACAGAGACTCTGGGCAATATTGCCTCTGGACATGTTGCCTTTTGGCAACATGGAGAGCCTGAATTTGGAGATTTTACAAAATATGGGGACACAGGCACTGTTGATATTGGCCATTCCTGATTGTGTTAACCTTGTTAACTTGCTGTGGGCAAGTCAGGATGTCACTTGTCACCCTGCCAGCAGCACTGAGCATGAACACACAGGGCAGATCCTCAGTGGGGCCGGGAGCAGCTCCTGGAACGTGGGGCAGATCTCTCCCACCTCACTTGGGCTAATTTCAGTGCCTTCATCTTGACTTGACCTGACAGATGGCAATGGCTCCTTTTTTAAAGCCTTCTTTCTTCAATATCCATTCTGTCAGTGTTCAAACAACTTCTTGGCGTGTTGTGCCCTTGCTTATTTTCAATGAATTCTTAGGTTAATTATTAATATTATCTTGAAAAGTGATGAGATTTTGAAAGCTGTGTTACACAAAGTCGTTGGAAAAGTCGGTATCAGCACCAGATGTTAACTTTTATAGAAGGACATGAATACAGATTCAAACAGTAATTGGCAGAGTCCCAAAGTCTGGAAAGGAGCACGTGGATA
This sequence comes from Chloebia gouldiae, assembly GCA_003676055.1. Taxonomy (NCBI): domain Eukaryota; kingdom Metazoa; phylum Chordata; class Aves; order Passeriformes; family Passeridae; genus Chloebia; species Chloebia gouldiae. The sequence continues at coordinate 13,841,746 of QUSF01000018.1, read as the reverse complement.
AGCACCAAGAAAAGGGGTGTCCTACTCAGACCATCATCTCAACTATTTCCTAATTCCTTTTTTTTTTCCAAATTTGGTGGAAAATGTTTTTAGTCCAGGTCTAGCAGAAGCTTCCTGATGTTACCCACATCTGGTCAGGTTAGTCCCACTGTCAAGACAGATTTTGCAGTGGTATTTCAACACTTTATACGAGCTGAAGCTGGCAGCAGAGGAATGTGAAAATGCAGCCTGACAGGAGAGAAAGTGACAAATCTCTTCCAGAATTCAGGGATTCATTCCGAATTTCTGGTAAAGTTTTGGGCTGGTTATTTCTCTTGACAAACTGGTGATGAATTTCCGTGGAGCCAGACATTGAGTTTGATTTAGAAACGTTGCCCTTCCGCTCATGAAGCTTTAATTTAGCTGTTGTTATGAAACAGGAATCCAGTAGGGATGGCTAAATAAATCCTGGTTTCGTTTATAGAAAATACTGAACGAATAACTACACTGAGCTATAACCCTCACTACTCCCCACATAAAAAACTGAAATAAATTAATAATAAAAGAGTGCTTAAAAGTCAAAACTTCAGAACACCACAGAAGTGCAATCTCCTCTGGTTTGAAATATATCACTAGGTTTTGCATTTGTATGTTGTGTATCTTTGTGTCATGTTCCTGTATCTGAAAATCATCCTCTAAAACGTTCACCTGCACGTTCTGCAGGTGAACATTCTGTAGAGCATCAATCATGTGTCTCCCATCTCCGTTTTCTTTGAAAGTAACTAATTTCTACTGCTTATTTAAACTGGCAGAGCGCCTGCTTTATTATCAGTTAAGAACTTGTGCACAAAAATGACACCAGTTTGCATAATTATCATGAAATAAGACAGGCTTTTTTGGGGGTAACAATCTGGTAACTTCATAATAAATCTGTCTGGAGCAATCATAATTACACAGTAACTCATCTTAATACATTTGTATTCGCAGCAGATAAGTGTGGTGATAAGAAGTCCCACTATCATCTGCGTTTCACTGAAATGAGGAACTGCACAGAAACCCATTATATACTGCAATTTCTAGAGCTTTCCACCCTGTCTTAGAGGCTGACTGCAAGCGCCCAAGGGTTTGTTTATCTAATCTGGAAAACAGCTTGAATTTTGTTTTTATTTTTTCCCCGTAACCAGTGATACAAGAACGGCATCAGAAGCCAAATTTCCAGTCTGTGTTGGCTGTGTGTACATTCCAAACTGAGAACACAAGCTCCTGGGTTCAGCCAGCACCCCCAGTTGTGCACGTAAATGGGTTAATTGCCTGCTCACCTCTCCCCAAAACCAGCCCCTTCCCAACTTCCCAAGGCAGCCAGGGACACGTGCACCTACACATCTTTTGCATCATCCAAATGAAAGGCTCTTTGTAAATACAGCAGCATGTTGACTCCGCTTTTGTAGGGGATGATGATAAGAAAAGGGGCTGAGGAAAACCTCTTTGTTTGGCAGAGAAGCAAAGCAAAGGCAGGAAGAGCACAAGTAGGGATATATTCCATACAACTGGATAATGAAAGGATGCTCTAAAACTCCCTCCTGTGAATAGAAAGTTGAAAGCAGCTCTATAAGCTCACTTCAGTGCTGATAAGAGCACAGAGGATGAGACAGATTTTACCATCTAAGAGACAAGAAGAAAACTGCACAAAGTTGCACAAAGTTGGTTGTTAGGAACCAAAAGCTGAAACTTGAGGAAAAACAGCTTAGAGAAGCATCACAACATCTCCATGCTATTCCCACAAAGTTCTGAAACTGATGCTGGATTCTTCTTCTGTCTTGGTCTTGTTTGCTGCTGGATCTGGCTTTGATCAGTCCCTGTGCCACCACAGCCACTCCACAAATTGTTCCCACTGTGCCTTCCAAACTCTGCTCACTCTGCACCCCTGGTCTCCCCTCTCATTTGCTTCCCAGCTTAATAAATCACACCAAGCAGATGCAGAGAAATCACACGGTCTGTGTCACTGCCTAAAGCAGGAATAAACTCACCCAAGACATCCCTGACAGATGTTTATCTGCGTTGCTTTTAAAAATTTGCAGTGAGCATAAATCCATAACCTTCAGAACTGCTGTCACCAGAAGGAACATTTTCATCATGTTTGTTTTAAATTCTTCTTGCTAAAATTTAAGTCTGATACTTCTCACACTATCCACTTCTAAGTCTCCTCAGTACTTTTTCACTTATTATTTCACCTCTCTTCTTACCAGCTCCATTTATTCCTCATAAAACAAATCCAAAGTTTTATTTTCAATGACAGACAAAGCTCAGAAAGGCACATACCCACCTTCATTCTGCTTTGGATAGTACTTTTCTTTCCTGGTTCTTTCCAAATTTCCCCCCCACCTCTTTCACTTTAACCCTTCAGGCTGTTCAGGAAAGCACAGAGTACAGAACCTGAAGCTGTCAGTGACCCAGAGGAAAAACCCCTACAGTTCCCAAACCCCTGAGATCCAGCTGATGGTATTCCATGGACAGAGTTATGAGAGGAGAAGGTGCCACATATTTAAAGGCAAAAAGGAAACTAACATTCATGTGTTCCACAGCAGTTTATAATCTCTGGTTTTACAAATATTAAGCACAGAACTGTCAGAAGAGAAAATTCACGGGCTGGCACTCTGATCCCCTCAGCACGGACTGGGTACAGCAATTCTTAATTGCCACTGAGATAAGCTTGAGAAGATTCAGGAGAAGCTCCTGTGCAACGAAATTGAGTGGAAGTTGTGGATGGGGGAATGTAAAGGATATATAAGATTAATTTAATGTTGATGAGAAAATTTAAGATGAGGCGCAGGGAATTAACTCCAGATGCAATCTGAACTTTTATGACATATAACTAATTACACAGGCAATAAAAAGAAATTAAATTGATTATTTTCCTTGACTCTTTAGCTCTAGGATTAATGTGTAATGCACAATATTTGGTTCCATTTCCAGAAAGCAAGAATGACTTTTACAAGGCAAAACACCTAAAGTGAATTTGGAGATGTAGAGAATGTTTTTCTCCTCTTCACACTGGCACTTAGGAGAGACAGAATTGAGACTGGAAATATTTTACTGCCACGAATAAACCAACATGGCTGAAAGAAGAACATAGGACCAATGAGGAATTTCTTTTTCAGTATTTCCCCTCCAAACCCCCAGGCTGAATCTCTGCCTGGTGCATTTCTGGTGTCCTTAGCACAGGGATGAATGAGACCCCTCAGCAGCCAAAGCACAGGCAGATACAGACTGTGGAAACTCCTCCCCAGAGACTGAACAGGTTTCATATCTCTGACCACAGTGTTTTCAGAGTCACAAACGTGCCCTGATTAAATGATTCTTCTGGAAGTGCCTCCCTCACTTTTGGAGCTCTGTTGCATTGAGCAGATTTCTACAGATCTGACTGCAGCAGATTCCTGGCACGGGGAAAGCCCCACTGCTCATTTCTAACATTCCCCGACCTTGTGATGTTCCCTGACTGCTGCCATGATTTAAGAGCAGCTCCCGGGTCCCTTTGCTGATCAGCCCCTTGGTGTGTTGGTGGCACAGCAGCGAGGTGCCCCAGCCAGACCCTCCTGGGAGCTCTGGGCAGGCAGGGGCACACTGGGCACCCTGCTCAGAGCATCCCCCTGCCACGCTGCCACGCCAGGCTCCACGCCAGCCTCTCCGAGCCTCCTGAGCAGAAACTTGGGAAAAACCCCTCAAATTCTGCAGCCCTCAGCATCCAGGCTGCTTGTCCCCCTGGGCCAGCCACGGGGAAGACAAGGAAGGACTGGATTTTCTCCACTTAATTTAAGTGTTTGGGCTGATCTGGGAAGGGGTGTCTGCCTTTTTTTGGTGTCTGCCATCACCCACGCTGCTCTCAGGGTCCAGAGCTGCACTTTCAAGGGCAGTGCCCTGACTTTGCTCCTGCAGGAGTTAGGAAAGCATCAATAATCTTGACAAGGACTCTCAAGAACCACCCCTGACAGCCCTGTTTGGGAAACACGAAGGTTGTGACAAATTAGTCAAGGGTAACATCTCCATTTCCTACCACCTCCCACCTCTGGGCAGCCACATTTCCACAGTTCCTTGATATTCTGGAGCTGCAGAAAGCGATTGTGACTTTCTCCTTTAACTTTGAAATATTCAAATAGTGGCTGGTAATTTTATTTTTCAAAATTTCAATACATAAGCATTTATCTCAAGGACTGAATAAAATGATTCAGGTAACCTTAGAATGCAGATAGCTCAGCAGTAACTAATTTGCTATCTTTGATACACCAGAGGTGAACAGATTAAGCAAGCTAGTTTGCTATCTACTAGATAAGAGAGGAATGTATTATCATTTTCTCTGATTAGTATCTTGTGCAGGTAATTATACTTCTCCTTTGCACATAATTAAAGTGAAGGTTGATTTCCATTCATTCTTCACAGTGGTAAAATTATCAAGTTACTTCTCAACTAATTATTTTCTGTAGTATAGCCCTGTTTCAGATCGCTGTCACATTCCATTTAGCAAACACAATAGCTCTGAATAAGACTTATCACAGTCTGGAACTTTTATGCCATTAATTTATAGGGGAAAAATCTTTAGATGGATGCTATCCAAGCTGAAAATGAATTTCATTCCAAATCATCCAATCGCTGTGTTGATTTTTTGGGGTTTTGTTTATTTTCTTTTTCTTTTTTTAATATCTAGCATAGAATCTTTTGTATTTTTACAATCTCTATCTTTTGTTTGTATGATTTGTCCTTAACTTGTTCAAGTTCACAACATTTTTCTGGCTGAGATTCAGTGAATGAATTTATGCTAAACTTTTTTTTCTGATTATATCAATTGCAGATGAGCTACACCTTGTTTTAAGGCTCTCAGGATGTTAAATATGGGCTGATCTGTGTTGGCTGAGATTATTTTTTTTTTGAGATACAGGCAGAAACATCAACATCATTGTGATTTGTGGTCAAGTAGTCATGTAGAATAAATGGGAAAGAAATCCCTACATTATCCACACATGCAATTGTTGGTTGAAACCACTTTTTAGAACAACAATTTCTTTTATTTTTTGCTTCCTGCCAAAAGCACTTAAAGGGCTCTGATTGAAACTGCTGTCATTTGCAGAAGGAAAATTTATCTCCTGCTATTATTTTCCATCTTTCCATTTACCATCCTCTTGAAACAGCCCTAAATTACATGGTCTACCCCAGTCCTGATTCTTAGATTTTATGTCACCTTACTTTGATGGTTTTCCCCTTTCTAACAGCAAGAACAAAACATAATTACTGCTCCCATTTTGCAGGTGCCAAATTTAAAGCTATCCTTCAGCTCCTACCACTTGTGATTTTTCTTCTGCTGTTCATTGTCCTGCTTGGCCATTGTGGTTCTTTGTAGTCTTTCAAAAGCAAAAGTTCTTCACATTATTTTTTTCTGCTTAAATGTAGTTCTTCTCTACCAATTGGATCAATCTGATTTTATTACAGACCACTCAGAGCTGGATTCTCACCTCTTATACTGGAGCAAGTCTGCAGAAAATGATCTTTTTCTTTACTTCCCTTAGAAAACATTGGAGGGAAAACTTCCTGTTCTTTAATCCCTTTTATTTCTCCCTTTTCCTTTCACAGCACTGAGATGCAGCATTTGTCTGCACAGTTCTTTATCCGAGCTGGCCAGTGACAAATTCCAGTCCTGCCCTGCTCTGTCCCCTCAGACACACCTTGGGAATTTGAGATTTTCACATGGTCAGTCCCTGCCCCAGTCCGGCCACTGCACTCGCCTGGCATTGCTGTGCCAGGAATTCTTCTTAATTCTCCTTTATTTCACTCAGTTAATTGGATTTATGGTCTCAGAGCTCAGATTCCCTTCGCTCCTCCCCTGTCTCCTGTGGCTTTTTGAGTCTCTTTTCCTCCCACACCAGGCACGGTTCCCTGACCACTCCTCAGCTCCTGTTTCCAGCTGCAAAATTGGGATGTTTGCAAAAGACAGAGCCAACCAAGCCACCTTCCCTATCACCCCCCAATTTGTGACTCACTGATGATAAAAATCAGAATTTAAAAGCAGTTACACCCCTCAATAACCTTTTCTTCCCCTTTTCTTGACAGAAAATTCACTGTCAAGAACATTTCTGGACAGCATGGAAGAATTAAACCAGGTTATCAGCACCAGCAGCACCCACTTCCCAACCCCTTGTGGTCATTATGCTTCAGGCACAGTCCTTATTTAAAATAAAAGAAACCATATATAAAATAAAATAAAATAAAATAAATAAAATAAAATAAAACAAAACAAAACAAAATATAAAATAAAATAAAATAAAATAAAATAAAATAAAATAAAATAAAATAAAATAAAATAAAATAAAATAAAATAATAAAATAAAATAAAATAAAATAAAATAAATAAAATAAAATAAAATAAAATAAAATAAAATAAAATAAAATAAAATAAAATAAAATAAAATAAAATAAAATAAAATAATAAAATAAAATAAAAACACCAGGGCCCTGTCCCCATGGCTGCAGGCACTGACCCAGCAGAGCCCTTGAGCCTGATTGATTTCAGTGGAACTATTATATGCTCAAAGTTCCTCATGGATTGGAGTATTTTGAAGGATTTAAGCCACAATCCCCTGATTCTGATAAAACTGCCCAGTGCCTGTAAAGTTCCTCAGACAGGGTTTTGAGGAGATATGATTGTTCACTGGCACATGGATTGTGATCACCAGTTTGATCACAGAGCTGACATTCAGCTATCCAAAAATAACTTTTCTGTTATGGAGGTAATACCTAGCAGTAAAAAAAAAAAAAAAAAATTAAAATAAAAATCCTCCAGTCCTGTTATGCCCTACCTAAGCTAGCCAAAAGAGTTTCGACCTCCTGAAACTTAGCAAGTTTATATTACAGAAATTAAAGAAACTGACTAGCTTCCTACTTAGAAAATGATCAATTAAGAGCTGCATTTCAAAATATGCTTTTTGTACCTGGCATTTAAAATGGCTTTTATTCATGCCTGAGCTAGTCCTTTGTTTGCTTTTTCCTTAGGGGTACTGCACATGTGTCTGAGTTTGTTCTACAAGAAATAATTGTGAATATAGGAGAGTGAAGTGAGAAAATATATTCTATCCTTTTCACACCTGAAAGCAAATGAATGCCATCTTTTCTGTTTTTCTTTTTTCTTTTTTTTTTTTTAAGTCTAAAAATAGATTTAAGAGATACCTCTCTTAAATGTCACTGCAGGGACATCCACCCTGCCTTAGGATTTCAGCTTTTCTGTTCTCCATCTATTTGTAATCCTGCAATTCTTTAGTGAGTAACTCCAAACTCCATGTGCAGTGTGAGCTGCTGTGTCCCATTCTGGGCGCACACAACAATTCCTCTCCAAGCCTGGCAGTCAAGGACACCTCACTGCCTCAGGCCCTGAGAAATTAAGCAAAAGTGAGTTTGGGACAGCAAACTTGGGGTAAATGATTTCATTAGCTGAAGCTGTAATTGGAAAATTAATCCCCATATGCAAATGGACCAAACTTATACAAGTTTGCAAACCTGTGGCCCATAATCCATTTTGGGTGCAGCCCCTGGGGGGCTTTGTCTGCCCTAAATGTACCTGAAGGCCCTTCAATAAATAGAAATGCTTTTTATTCCCTTATTTCCGTCTTGCCCCTGTTTTTAGGCAGCCCCAAAAGGCACCCCTGGGATGAAGTGCCCTCCCTCACCCCTGCAATGCTCTGAGCACTGCAGAGGGCAGAGCACAAAGGAGCACTGCAAGAATTCTGCTGTAAAAACCCCTGGCAAACTGCAGCACCGAATTCTCAGTCCATTTCCCAACTGCTGCCAGCAGTGATCATCCCACACACACAGGGATGTTCCTGTCCTGGCCCACTCTTCACCAGGGCAATCTGAAAATGGCACCAACTACAGAGCACTTGCACAAGTGTCCTCCAGAAATTGTTATGCTGAGTAAGGCAACAGGAGGAAAAAATACTAATTTTTGCCTTAAAAAACCCCCAAAAGTCCTTGTCTGCTTTAAACATTAATCAGTATGTATCAAAATTTAATATACTCAATTTATCCTCTATTATTCAGACACAGGACAGGAGGAAAATACTGAAATTTCTGAAGTGATTTCTGAGAATTTTCAACAACTGGGCATGGAATGAAATGCCTCCTCTTCATCCTGTAAATTCGCTTATTTTCAGGTAGAAGAGCAATTGTTTCCATCAAATAAAGGAAAACAAGGATAAAGGAAACCAAGCAGTGATAACAGCCAGTTCTTTTTCAGAGCTTTTCATGGGCAGATATGAGCCCAGAGCTTGGCAGATATGGCCTGTGACTACTTGTGTGGAAGAACTCTAAACCACGGGGCAGCTTTTGGCATCAAAACTGAGCAGGATGTTTGCCACTGCTCCCAACACATTTCTCCAGCTCTTCTGGAGCTGGAAAATCCAGCAGCTGCCGTGGGACCCTTATTTCTCCTTCCTGGACCCCTCAGCAGCTGTGGAGCTCTCACCTCCTCCTCACGTGTGCTCCATCCAGTGTGGGAGCAAAGTCAGAGCTGCAAATCTCCACCCTGGGGCCCATCCCAGGACCCCACTCTGGGTCTGCAGCACTCAGCAGCACCCTGGGACTGTCAAGCCTCTGCTTGGCAAATCCTGAATTAATTAAAGCTTTAAAGGAATGAACAATTCTATCACACAAGTGAAGCCCAAAGCAGTCCTTGAACTGTGCCTGGAAGATCCAGCCACAACCTGAGCCCTTCCCAATCCCATTCCAACAGCAGGGTCACAGCACCCTTAAGCACCTTCAAATGCTGGAACTGCACATAAACATCTCTCCCTTGTCTATTTTCAGCTTAATCCTGCCAATTCAGGATTTGGCATCAAACTGAGCCCAGCCACATTTCCTGCCCAAAATCCTGCCCTGGTGCTAAGCCTGCTCTTTGCAGTGAATTCTGCATGGCAGCAAAGCATCAAAGCCTACACTGACACTGCTATAAAAATTTAACCTCTGCAACCAGAAGGATGTCACAACAAACCTCAGAAAAAATGGTATTTCCTCCTAATCTTTGCACTAATCATTTGATTGGCTGAACCTCATTCAAGAGGAATCCTGGAACAACCAGGGCTTAAAACACTCATCTTCCCTGATGCTATCACTTACACAAACCCATGCAAATTTACCCAAAGCAAACTCATAAATGTTTTTTTTTTTTTTTTTTTTTTTTTTTTTTTTTTTCCAAAATTACCCTTTAATTCATCCTTCACTGCTATACCAGGGAATCCAAACACAAAACCTCCTCCCACCTGACCTGAGTCTTCATCCCACACTTCACAGAGTGTGACAAGTAAACCCAACTCAGAAATTCCTGTTCCTTCACCTTCTGCAGCACAGCTTTGGGTCCAGCTCCAAGAGCAGCCCCAACAGCTGTAACCTGCACTGGGCCAGCAGGACACACGAGACATCAGTCCCTGGGCAGCTGCTCATTCCTGACTTCTGGACAAAACACAACTGCAATAAAAGAAATTCATAAAAATATAAAAACACCTTTACCCAACTCTGTCTCTACCCTTTCCCTGCTTATGACTTATTTCGAGCAATACTGAGCCCAAGCCCTCAGCTTGCAGACAGAGCCCACCCTGGGACTGGAGCCCACACAGAACAGATTTGATAATTTAATGTCTGCATCTTCTCCAAAGCGCTAACCCCAGTCTTCACTAAATAATCACAGCAAGAACTTGCACTGAACCAGCACCTGTTCCAAATCCCTGCCAATGCCTGCGCTCATCCCACTCCCCTCTGCCGTGCAGACTGCAGTGACAAGCTAAATATACAAAGCCCGAGTTCCCACTCTCAGGCTGGCACCTCCCTCTGACTGCAGGAGTCGTGTGGGGTGAGCAGTACCTGCAGAATTACTCATTCCCCCCTTCCCTGACACACAGCTCTGCCCAGATCCCAGGCTCTGCAGAGACAGCAGCTTCTGAGCCAGGCACACCCTGCCCGGGTGTGTGTGTGAATTCAGGCACCAGCACCACGGCCATCAAATACTGCCAATTTCCCTGGTGGCTTTTCCCCTCCTGCCTTTGCCACTGGGTCATAAGAAAATGACCCCATAAGAAAATGACACCCATAAGAAAGTTTATGTGGGTCAAGCAGACTGAGCTGTGAGCTAAAATACGGATGTCCAGCTGTTTCTGTGGGCACAACAGCGTGAGGAGTGTTGAATGCCTGCTGGTAATTTGTTTTACAGCACTGGCACTGCTCTGGCAGGAAGGAGCAGCCGTGCCTTGGGCTGCTCCTCTGCCAGGGGCTGGAAGTGCCTCAGGTTGTGCTGCTTCTCTTGGTGGGGATAGGCACTGCTCCAGTTTTGTCATGGAAAATTCACTTCCCGACCTTGCCCAGTGAAAGGAAAAGCAGGAAAACCAGTGCCTCTCATCTCCTGGTCATTTTTCATGCTAAGCAGGTAAACACAGAGGTGTTGGAACAATCCTCCTTATCACCCTGTGACTTCTTCAGGTTTTCTGCTCCCCTGTGATACAGGAGTTTTATGTGCAAGAGTTATGGGCACAAAGCTGTGAGTGCCCATCCATTCCCTGGCACAGATAGCTCAGCTAGATCCCAAAGTTACAGCACTCTTCTGTGCTCATGAATACATTAACTCTTCCTCCTATTGAACTCTGAGGGCTGCTGCTTGTTACTCTGATGGAGGATCTATTGCCCATTATAGATGAGGCATTTCTTAAATAATCTTGCATCTTGCATATAATACAAGGCATGTAAACCAAACGATAAACACAGACTACCAAATAATCGATGGAACACTCTCACCGAACTGCTCTGCAAACAGTTAATCCACCAGATCAAATAAAAACTATTAATTGAGCCAGTTTGAACAAACACATCCATAACAGTCTTGATCTCCTCAGACAATCTGCAAACAGTTTAAATGAGCTCGGTCACACCAGTTCCTCTTCACAAAACCTTCCTCTTTGAACCTGTGAGGAGGGAGCCTGGCTACCCCGGGCCACGGTGTCCCCTGCCACCCTCAGGACTGACTCCTGGGGTCACCTCCACC